>BRDA01012352.1:9677-23218 GCA_036984385.1 Crenuchus spilurus | reverse complement strand
GTCTTTGGACAGCTCTTTGGTCTTAGCCATGTTAGTAGTTGGGAGTCTTACTGATTGTGTGAGGTGGGCAGGTGTCTTTATGCAGCTATCGACCTTAAATAGGTGCTTCTAAATTAGAATAATAAGTGGAGTGGAGGTGGACTTTTTAGAGGTGGACTAACAGGTCTTTGAGGGCCACAATGTTTGCTGATTGGCAGGTGTTCAAATACTTATTTGCAGCAGTAACACACAAATAAATTATTAAAAAATCGTGCATTGTGATTTCCAGATTTTTTCTTTTAGATTATGTCTCACAGTGGACATGCACCTAAGATGAACATTTCAGACCCCTCCATGATTTCTAAGTGGGAGAACTTGCAAATTCGGAGGGTGTTCAAATACTTATTTTCCTCACTGTATATATGTCTCATGTAATCAGTCAGCATTCACAGAGTACTGCTGTTTGATGTCTAAAAGTGTCCACCACTGTTTCTTCTTCATCAAGGCTATTAAAAGACAGTTTGTCATCCTTTAATGCAGTGATGGCTTCTATCCTAAGGCTGTACATATGTGGGAACATTGCTACTAGGAGTTGATAGCATTCAGCCATCAGAGCATTAGCAAGGTCAGGTACTGATTCCGGATGATTACCTCAAACCCATTCTAAAGGTATTAGAGGAGCTCCACAGTCCAATGCTGGGAGGTTAAGACCTATCCATCTATTATCTTTGGATCAGGGTCACCGCAAGTCCCCTTCCCACTCAACGGGTACAAGGCAGGGCATCATACCATTCCAGCTAAGCCCAGGACAAGGCGCCAATCCATCGCTGGGCACACACACACATGCAAGAACAACTTCGAGTACCCAATTCACCTGACCTCCATTATTTTTAGACTTTGGAGGGGTTTAGACCATTCTAGTCAATGCTTGGCATTGGGCACAGTGACTCTAGGCTCATGTGTGGCTGCTCTCTTCTATTCATCAATTCTTTTCTATGCAGATTATACAAGCTTTTTATACATAATGAATTATCTCTTATTAGAAGGAGAGATGGTGTATATCTGTATGAGCTGCAGGTAAATAGTGGACTTGCCAGTCTGTTTAGGACTTTTTCCTTTATAACATGCTGTTTATTGTCTATTCATTCTGAGTCAGTGCCTGTAGTCTTGTTCTCGGGTCTCCTGGGGCTGGGTGGTGCTAGATCTCTCTCTTCTCTGCCCTAAAACTTCGCCCAGTGATCTTTTCCTCCGTCTCCATCCCCTCCCACGGGGCCTGAGGCTCCTTTCCTGTCCCATTGACCCAGCGGAAGAATAAAAAACTCGATATCGGAGTGCGAGGGCTTCCGCTTTTTCATATTCTTCAATTGTTCCCCTGTAACCAATAGGGGACATAACAAGGAGACTGGTGTTAACTCCCTGCTGGGATAAAGGCTGACACTTCTCCATCTACGCGGCTGGATGGTCACATCAAAGGCGAGTGGCTAATCTTATGGCTTTGGGTTTAAATTACTTAAAGTGTCTTAGAGCCATACTCAGCATTAGCGAATCAATCCGTCATTGGAAATGTCTGTACGGCGACGCGGTCCACCTGAAAGCTTCATTACATACAAACAAAAAAAGGAAAGAGAATGCTGTTACCTTTTCAAATTGCGTATTTGTTCTCTTCTCATTACATTGTGTTTTTCTATGATCATTTGAGTCAAAGTAACTCAAAGAGCTTCTCAGCTAAAAGAAAATAGTTATAGATACAACCACTTGTAATCATACAAAGTGTAATTGCATGTTTTTCTTGAGCGAAATATGATGGCAGCGCTTATTGTCATGGAGGAAAATGTGGTTTGATTAATTTGCAGCACGGCAGCTGAGGCTTTGATAACGGCGACAAAATGAAAAAAAAAACTAACTGGAAAAACTTAAACGTACATGCCGCTTAAGTCCTAAAGAGTGATTTTGGCTCTCTATCTCCACCGGGCTACTGCTGCCTGGCAGCTGGGATGCTTAAGAGGAGGTTAGTCTGCGCAATAAAATTAGTTTTATGTACAGAACATTAATCCTCCTAGCAGCGAAAAAGCATTGCTTACTGACAAGCTCCTTTTAAAAAGTTGACACCAACAAGGAATCCTGAATTCTGTCCAATTGAGATAAGGCCTACAGCGCTGAAGCCTGAGGGCTGAATCGTCGCACCTGCCAAAAACTGAGCATTTTTTTCCGTCTGGGAGGTTTTCAAGGGTGGAGGAAACGGACAAGCTTACAAGTGTTCGTCAGTAAAAGTCTACTAAAGTCTACTAAAACTGACACTAAATCCAATTCACCAAAACAAAACAGAAAGAAACCCACCAAAACAAACGAGCAGGCAGACGCACCGAAATGACATAAGCCTGCATCTGTGATGGCCTCAGAGTGAACATATAAAATACATGGCTTTAGCAGAGCACTGGATTATTTAAAGACTCTTAATGCTGACTGTTATGATCTAACCTTCATTAGGCCTCTGCTAGCATCTGCCTCAAGGCATGCTGGGAAAAAGTCACCTGTCTTATTTACCTGAGCGCACTTATAATAGTGATGCATTCATTGTATTAATGTGGAGATGGGGTTCATATTAAATGCATCACTGTCTGAAGCTTTCAAAGTGAATTATAAAATGCTTTAAAAGATGCAAATGAGCTTTGGACAGAATCACTACAGACATGTTCTGTCAAATAACTAAACACACAGCTCCTCGCTCAACATTCGCTTCACTACATTATGTGCTACATTAATGTAAGAGTAGATACCAAATACATTACCCGTCAAAAGTCTGGACACACTTTCTCATTCAATGTTTTTATTTTATTTCTTACACTGTAAATAAATACTGGTCATCAGTCTATAGATTTTACTTCAAATTAGACACACAACTGATGTCTCAAACACATTAAGAGGCAAGAAATGCAAGTCATGAACTCTTGACAAGACACAGCTGTTAACTGAAAGCCATTCCAGGTGACTACCTCATAAAGTTGACTGAGAAAATGCCAAGAAAGCTAAAGCAAGAGGTGCCTACTGTGAAGAATGTCAAATATAAACATATTCTGGTTTGTTTACTTGTTTGTTTACTAAATAATTACAGATGTTTACTCATAGTTTAGATGACTTTAGTATTAATCTACAATGCAGAACATTTTTAAATCATGAAACATGTTCAGAGGGTGTGTCCAAACTTTTGACTGGTGTTGTATCTACAGAACAGCTCCACTACATTATATACCATATTAGTGTCAGAGTAGATACTAAATATTAGGTTCTAGGTTCAAAAAATAAAGACCAATACTGCAGTTTTAACATTTAACAAGTCTAAAATCGTCAAAACCCATAAAAACCAGCTTTAGAACCCACAGAAGAACCACGTTAGATTTGCTCTGGGACCAAAAGTTCTAAAGATAAAGTACAGACAGAACCATTGTTAGATCTCTTAATGTTCTTATGTAATATTCTTTAGGGAAAGGTCACCCAAAGTGAAGAAACACTGTAATCATTTTCTTTATTTTTATGTTATTCTTACTTTTAAATGAATTGGATGCAGTGTTTATATTTCTGTTTGTTTGTTTGTTTGTGTGCAGTATTTAAGTATGTCGTGCCCTGTGGAGCACATCGTTCTGTTTGGCCGTTTTTAGCTGCTCATCCTTCATCAATTATTCAGCTTCACCATCTGCGTGGAAGGAGAACCTGCTTCAAGGGAAGAGAAAAACACCTTAATAATTAAAGATCAATAGTCTGTGGCTCATAATCAAACAGCTGCGTAGTGTGATAGGCCGGACGCTGGATTATCAACCGTTACTATTCTTATTTACATACAGTTCCTGTCATTATGCTCACTATTTACTTAGACACTTATGCAATATTCATATTTACAATGACTTCTCTCTACAGCACCACTGCAGGATGATAGAACAGTCATTAGCAAAGCATACTGTGACATTTTTCAATACATTCAATACATTTTGCTCCGTACAGTTATACATTTATGCAGACTACATCAAAACTTTGCTTACTTTTAATCAGTTCCAACTTTATGAGGATAATGTTAGTAATAACTGCTCATAAAGCATGCATTGTAGCCATTAATTTATATATGCATGTTGGTTTAGGAGTTTCCATGTTCTCCCCGTGTCTGCGTGGGTTTCCTCCGGGGTCTCCGGTTTCCTCCCACAGTCCACAAACATGGAGGTCAGGTGAATTGGGTACTCTAAAAAAAAAATTGTCCGTAGGTGTGTCTGTGTGTGTGTGTGTCACCCAGCGATGGACTGGCGCCCTGTCCTGGGCTTAGTTGAATAGTGTAATGCCCTGCCCTGCGCCCAGTGAGGGGGTGGGGGACTAACCGCGACCCTAATAAGGATTAAGCGGGTGTGATAATGAATGAATGAATGAATGTTGGTTTATATGTACATATGAAAGTATTTTTGGAAATGGCTTGGTGACCTCTGGTAACGCACAAGTTCATGTCTACAGGAAACAAATGATTATATTTTCTACATAGTTTCTATTTATTTTCTCAATTTAAGACATTACAAGACTAGAAGTAAGTAAAGCTTTATTTATATTATTTATATAACACTTTTCTAGAATGAATCACAAAGTGCTTTACAAATCCATATCAATAGAAGGGAATACAAGACAATCAGATACATTAAAATACTACAGTAAAGATAAGTGATACACAAAATAAACTAACAGTACTCAAATACACACCAGCTTATACCATACAAGAAAGTATTTAAAAGCAAAAAATGTCTTTACTCGTTTTTTAAAAACCTCAACTGAGTCAGATAATTTGATCTCATTCGGGAGACTATTCCACAATTTTGGGGCGCAAACTGCAAAGGCCCGGCCCCCCTTTGATTTTAGTTTAGTACAGGGCACACAAAGTAAACCCTGATTTGAAGACACATATAATACAGTGAACATATATACAGTACCAGTCAAAAGTTTGGACACACATTTTGGACATTCAGTAGTCTCATGATTTAAAAATTTTCTGCATTGTAGATTAATACTAAAGTAATCTAAACTATGAATAAATACATCTGTAATTATTTAGTAAACAAACAAGTAAACAAACCAGAATATGTTTATATTTTACAGTCTTCACAGTAGGCACCTCTTGCTCAGCTTTCTTGGCATTTTCTCAGTCAGCTTTATGAGGTAGTCACCTGGAATGCTTTCAGTTAACAGCTGTGTCTCGTCAAGAGTTCATGACTTGCATTTCTTGCCTCTTAATGTGTTTGAGACATCAGCTGTGTGTCTACTTTGAAGTAAAATCTAAAACATGTTTTGGTTTGTTTAACACTTTTAAGTTTACTACATGATTCCTTATGTATTCACTCAGAGTCTGGATGACTTCAGTGTTCATTTACAATGTGGGTGTGTCCAAACTTGTGAATGGTACTGTACACAGTAAATCTGCTAGTGTTAAATCAACACTATTAGAGTTAAATTAACACTGAGGGTGTCAAAATGTAACACTCTCAGTGTTAATTTAACACTAAGAGTGTTGATTTAACTCTGGCAGATTTACTGTGTATGCACCATAACTTTGAATGAGCCACATATTAATTTTATATTAACTACGATAACTTATTACCATGTTATTTTGTCCCTCAAATGTGCAGAAGTTAGTCTTCTGTAGAATATATATATTCCAAGTTTAGCCCTAGAACACAGATTTAAAATCAAAGTAAAGGTTTATTTACAAACACACATATTGGAACGAATCCAAATAACATTAATAAATAGTGATTGTCTGTATGGCACTGTCCTGGGTTTAGCTAGTGTCCTGCCCTGCACCCAGTGTAGGGGTAGCGGACTCACCATGACCCTGATCAGGATAACCTGGAAGGTAATGGATGGATGGATGGATGGATGGATTGTCTGTATGTGAATATGTTTTTTTAACCCTTTCCAAACTCTCCAATGTTTGTACTGTTAATCATCCAGTACCTGCTTTGGTTAATAAATGCTTCATTATGTTAAATTGAGGATGCTGTTGTTGCAATTTAACAAATAAATACAGTGGCTCAGGAGCATCGAGGAGAACTTCTGGATTCAAACAGATCTACTTACTGACCGAGTACTGAACTGTGCATCAAAATCCAAGACTTTTAAATAATTATAATTCTACTGATATTGATATTTTTATATTTTTATGGAAATGATCATTTGTGCCTTTATATTGTCTAATGTTCAGCAGTGTAAGCTGAGCTGAGTGTGCAGTGATGCTCCTCAGAGGCCTGACTGGGGGGTGAGGGAGGGGAGGGGGGTGCAGTGACAGGATGATGGAAAATAATGCCAATCCCACTCTCTTCTTGAAAGACCATCTTTTAGGTATCGGATGCCTAAAGTTGAGCTTTCTGGTCAACCAGACACCTCCCCTGAGACCGGCCGTGCTCAGGGCTACCTGTACGGAGACGGTCACCTGAGCCAGGATCAAAGTGCTGCTTTTTCCTGCTCTGAAAAACACACACACATACATACACACACAGGTTCGACTCCTGGTGTCTGTCCCTGTCCTGAAATGAAGGTGTGGTAAATCCCGCAGGACAGTGCGGATCCAAAGGTCGGCATCTTTATTCTGATCTAGAGGGAGGGGACAATCTTTTTTTTTAGGACAATGACACCTCCTTTCATAGCTTCGACATGTCAGCTGTACTTTGTGTTGTGGGTCATGAAGAAGATAAAAAAACAGGAGTCATACCAATCCTCGATTTGGGTGGATCCAAATTGTTAAAAATGTTTGCATAATTAAATGTTTAACAACGTTATTCTGAAGTGAAATGCTCTAAAAAGTGGCTCTGTTTATAAGTCAGTAGAGAAATATAGTGAGAAATCAATACAGGCAATATACAGAGGGTCTCAAATCTAATGCCCATATAAAATGAATCCAAAATGACCAATATGTTTCTTATATGGCCAAACAGGTTTCCCATCTTCCCCAACAGCTTGTGTCTAAAACTGTATCGCTGTCTGACATTTTATATGGCTGTTTCCTTACGTTTGAGACTGTACCAACTCTAAGAATGTTCACTGCGGTCCTAGATGTTACTCAGTATTTACTTTTGTATTTCTACTCAAAACTCACTAAAACTAAGATTACTTTGGCAGCCCTATCGCTGTGGCTGGAGTGGACCTCTGAAGGGCATGTCTTAATGACATCATTTTCCCTGACTCTGTTGCAGTCCTTTTTTAAGTTAAACTTGACCCTGTCCTGACTCCAGACCAGTGGTGGCTGGTAAAAATATTCTAGATGGGGCTGTTTGAGCCATATTCAGTCAGTTTCTGCAACCATTACAGAATTATTTAACACAAATTGGAGGGTAGCAGTGCTCAGTGAAAAAGTGACCGACTATTTAATTGCCATTAAAAATCAGCAAAGTAATACTTAAAGAAAATTGACATTAGTTGCAGGTAAATGTGCTATGATAAAATATAGTATGCATCGACAGATTCCCAACTGAGTCTGCTTCAGAAACATATACAATAAAATGAGTAAAACACTATTAAGGCTAAATATTAAGGCATTTCTATAATAATGTATTACATGTTAATAATGTCAGATGTTCATAAAACCACTGACTGACTGCTGTGGTGCTAAATGAAGCCCTTTAGGCAACAGATTGGAGAACACTGATTGGTTAAATTTGTTGGTATCTTGTGTCAGCTGGTTAGTGATTGGCTGCTGCTTCTCTGACTGGGTGATATTTCTGTTGCCTCAGAAGAGAGAGAATGACATAGGAAGCTAATTTGCCGCCAGTATATTTGATGTATTACATGTTACTGTGCACGTTTACTACATACAATACACAGGTTTTGATTTAAATGCTTATTTTAAATTGAAAAATAATTGTTTCCATCATGGAGGTGGAGCCCTATTGGTCAGCCATCACTGCTCCAGACTTTTACATTTATTATGATTAAGTATGTAAAGGTATACGTGGTTTATACTTTCGGGGACAATCAAGTACCAGAGTAGTACCATTCACTGACTGTACAGTTTGTTCTCCACAGGAACATCCTTGGCCCCCAACATACTAAAAATATAAGTAAATCCTTAAAGGTCCAATTGTTAACTTTAAAGGTTCACTATATTCACATTTCTTAGTCTTTTCATAGCTGAACTGTACTTTTAAACAGCAAAATGACTGTAAAAGTCAGGACAGGGCGAGTGTAGTCAATACAACTTCTAATACAGTCATTACAGCACAGTCTGATACTCTTTGTTCTACAACAAAAGGTGTACTCTTAAGGGGTCCACAGAATTTTTTTTTCCAACAGCAAAGTTGATTTTCTCATTTCATTTAATCAAAATACACTTTTTAGAGGAGGAGTTTAGTAATGTTCTTAATAATGAAGTGAGCAGATTATAATGATCAAATAGTTTGTTGACATCATCTTTAGGGGACCATGTGAATAAAAAAGTTTATGTTGTTTTACTTTTCAGGTAATGCAGAACACAGAATGGTCAACATCTCTGATTTTGTTTTACTTGACCCGCCGCTACATACTGGCCACAATGGACATTCGTTTAGCTCTGTTTACTTCTATTGTGGCTCTGTCAAAGGAGCACTGTTATGTGTCTCGTTTTGATACGCCGTGGTTTTGTTGTTGCCTTTTAAAGCTGTAATGTCGCCCGGCTTCAGCAGATCACGTCTCGCTGTTGATACACAGAGTCCAGATAAAGAGAGCAGGAGAAAAATGTTATAATAACATATTCAATAGAAATAATGATCTTCTTCGATTAGCAGCGTATAGAGCAAAGGCCTCAGAAAGCATATACACAATGCCAGGCTTGTTAGAGCCAATTTTCCTTAATAGTGTTGTGAAAGAAAGCGTGCGAGGGCCTGGAGAAATGGAGATGTACAAAGCTGTAGCTATTGAGACAGTAATTGCAGAAATCTGAATTATAATGCGCTGATGACACTTGATATCTGTCTCTGTGGTCTCAGATCTACAATATGCAATATCATTTTAATCCTTTGTGTTCCAGGCTTAAAGTAAACACATTTAAGAGAGTCATTATGCTTTACACCTTTTGCACCAATTGAGCAGACTCCCAGGTTTGTCATGTTAGCATATGTCCGTTCTCCGCCTTAGCAGTTAGCGAAGCCTTAAAAACGCTGTGATTTAACATGAAGGATTACACTGACCAAATATGTAGGCCAAGCCTCTGTCTTCCATGTCAATAAAGTCTATATATAAATGAACATTCAAGTAAATCTACTGTGAGGTTACAGCCATTAGCACTACAACACTGTATTACTACTGATTAAACCCAAAGCAGAAAATTAGCTGAAATACTGGAGACGCACTTAAAAGGAACCGTTCTCATTTAGCAGGAAAGCTAATCCCAGCACCGCCGTCACAATTTAAGAGGGATTAAAAGCAATTGTTCTGGTAACCCTTGGCAACCATGTGTGGAATGAACCAATCAGTTAATATTGTTTTTTTTGGTGGTATTTTTTATTATTATTTGTTTTAGTTGAATGAGCTGATGCTTGTCTCATATCAACTCTCATGTAGACCATCACTGATGTACTGAGATACTGTGATTTGTCTTTACACACAGCTCTATTCAAATATTAACAATCAATCTTCAATAAAATACAACCAGTGTGTTTGCTGAACATCAGCCAATTCATTAAACCTACCTCCTTATTGCCCATTTCTTCAGTTGTTCTATAATTACAGACTGTAATTCCATCCATTTCTCTGTATACTTTATTATTGTCCTTTCACCCTGTTCTTCAAAGATCAGGATCCCCACAGAGCAGCTATTATTAGGGCGGTGCATCACTCTCAGCACTGCAGTGATACTGATGTGGTGGTGGTGTGTTAGTGTGAATTGGCTGGTACAATAATACCTGCTCTGTCTTGGCCCTGTGGGGGTCCTGACCACTGAAAAACATGGTGAAAGTATACAGAGAAACAGATGGACTACCTGTAAAAGAACTTGTAGTCAGTGTTGACTACATTGTCTTTGGCTTCATCCACAATTACAGTGGTAACCCTACTTATGAGCATCCCTACTAACGAGTATTCCAGGTAACGAGTCGAGATCTCGGAATATTTTTGTTCCAGGTAACAAATAAAATTCCAAGTAACGAGTAGCGTAAATTAGTTCAAGTATGCCAACCGCTAGGGGTGAGGCGGTCGTAGCATCCCCTAGATGCTAGCGTAGAAGAAGAGGTCAGTCATTACCTTTGACCGCTGTCCAGTGAAAGTGAAAGTGAAAGTGAAAGCGACGCTAAGGTAACAAAAGGTAGTGAACAAGAAAGTTAGATACATTTTACTTTTACTTTTCATATGATAAGTGTAACCATGCCATACACGTACGCCCATCCTCCTCTCCTTAGCCACCAGCCTACACGAGCACCGTCGGTCTCCCTCTCCTTAGCGGCCAGCCTACACGAGCGCCGTCGTCATCTCGTTTATGTTTTAAAAACCCATATAAACACATTATTTAGCATATTAAAGTATACTGTATATTGGCCGGCTGACACGGATTAATCAGTTTTACATGTATTCTTTTGTGGAAAATGCATCCAGCTAACGAGCAAACCAGCTAACGAGCTCGGCTCCTGCACGGATTAAACTCGTAAGTAGGGTCACCACTGTATTAAGATTTCCCAACAGCTTCAAAAAAGAATAAAACTAATATTCCATACTGAACTGACAGCCAGTGGGGAAAACACAGTTTAAAAGAGGTTAAATGTGCTGGTACTGACACTACAGTGTGATTTACCTGAGCACAGGTAACATCACATGACCCAGGGGACATTGGGCTGTTCCATGCAGCAGTGTGAGAAGTGTACTTTACCTGAGCACTCATTAATCCTGCTGCAGAGAGGAAAACACACTCCCTAAAGCAGTGATTACTCTCTTTACCTCAACGTAATTCAACCAGGCTGAATCCAGCATCAGGAACAGTTCTGTCCCTTCAATGAGACGGATTAAATTATCCAGCTGGTGGACGGGACGGGTCAGAGACAGGGATGAGCACTGGGGAACTGGCCGAGCATCCAGAGAAACCAAAAAGTGTGTCAGTTACCAGGAGGATAGGAGAACAATGCAGAGGAGCTCAGTAATGGAGTTATGTTACTGGGTGGAGTGCAGCACATCAGAACCACAGCTTAGAAGAGAGAGAGAGAGAGAGAGAGAGAGAGAGAGAGAGAGAGAGAGAGAGAGAGAGTTAAAACAAAACAGTAACAAAGAGAAAAGAAATGGATACAGATGAGACAAATAGGCAGGTGGAGAGAGCTGAGATGAGACAAAAGGAGTAGGAGAGAGAGAGCAGTGAGAAAGACAGAAAGATAGAGAAATAAGATGAGAAGGAGGAAAAGACAAAGAGAAAGAGAGAGAGAGAGAGAGAGAGAGAGAGAGTTAAAACAAAGTGACACCAAAAAACAAAAGAAATGGATACAGACAGATAAGTAGGCGGATAAAGTGAAAGAGAAGAGAGAGGATTGTGTGTGTGAGAGAGAGAGTTGTGGGTGGCTAGTAGAGAGATAGACAAAGAGAGAAAAAGAGCGATAATGGAGAGAGAGAGAGTGAGTGAGTGAGAAACAGAGGGAGAGAAAGAGAAACTGAGACATGGGGAGATGTAGAGTGTGCTCAGGTCAGCACCGGACGCTAACCGGCTGCTGTTCTATCAGAGAGACAAAAAGTCACAGGAAATCAGAGTGTGTGTTCCAACAGCAACAACACACACACACACACACACACACACACACACACACACACACACACACACACACACACACACACACACACACGTTAGATTAAACTTTTTGCCAATGTGATTGCAATATGGATCATAACAACACCTGTATGAAGAATATTTCAGAGCCTTCTTTTGTACCTAAACTAACGTGTCTAACATACATTTAATTGGATTTTCCTGACGTTCCCTGAAACTCACGTCTGGCCTGATGTTCTTCAACACAACAATAAAAATGTCTTCATTAAAGAAGAGCTGGGAGGCGCTCAGGTAAGCAGTCGTCCTTTAAAATGGAAGATGTTGATGTTTGCCGAGAGCAGATGAGAGCAATCGGCGTGTCCTACTTCCAAGCTGACAAAGCATATTGTCAAATAGATGAGTGTACAGTTTCATTACATTAACAGCATCAGTCTCGGCTCTTTGAAGCTTTGCCCCAGCACTGCGTAATTTGGTAACAGGTTGGAAATGGGCTATGGGGTAAAACGAGACTCCGTTGTCATGGTAACAACCACCCACCTCTTATTTTTGAATCAAAGGTGGGGCTACAGGAAAGATGCTACTTTCAGTCAGCAGCTCAGGTATTTATGTAAACTCTCTGTGATGGGAATGAAAGTAACAATAGAGAGATGGAACCGTCTCCCTGTAATATAACTGTGCAAATTAACTCCTCTATTGTATTTGGTTCTTTTGAAAATGGCTCCGTATCAAAAAGCACCAAAACGAGTCCTGATATTCTTACAAAGAACAGTTTGCCAAGAGTGAGAATTTTTGATATTATTAATTCATCTTTAAGATAATAAATTCATATTTTTACCCAATGTGATTACACACCTCCACATTTAATCCATCCATTCAGTGACACACACACACACACACACACACACACACACACACACTAGTGAACAACACTAGGCTGTGAGAACATGTGCCTGAAGCATATGTGGGCAGCCCTATCCACAGTGCCCAGGGAGCAGTTGGGGGTTCGGTACCTTGCTCAAGGGCACTTCAGTCATGACCTGCTCGGGGATTGAACCAGCGATCACTAATCACCAGACCACGACTGACCCATATGAATAATTCAGTATCTATTATGAATTATTCAGAATATATTTTGAACATTTCAGTAAATGCAATTTATAATTGAGAAATTGCAATAAATATTTCAAAAATGACTATTATTATTATTAATAATAATAAGTAATAATAGTAATACCTATTATTAATAAATAATAATGATAATAATAATTATTACTAATCATTTGTGATGTAATATGTATTATTTACGTGGCAATTATGTAGAGAGAGAGTGAGAGTGTGTGTGTGTTCATTATTCTCAGGTTTGTTTTATTAGTGTGTGTGTGTGTGTGTGTGTGTGTGTGTGTGTGTGTGTGTGTGTGTGTGTACACACACACATTAATCCCTGCCCACTCCGATTAATGACGACTTCGGACTCGGAGAGAGAGGAGAAAGGGATGTGTGAAGTACAGTAGCGAGTCTATAGTCTGAGAAACGTGTGTGTGTGTGTGTGTGTGTGTGTGTGTGTGTGTGTGTGTGTGTGTGTGTGTGTGTGTGTGCGATTAATGACGACTTCGGACTCGGAGAGAGAGGAGAAAGGGATGTGTGAAGTACAGTAGCGAGTCTATAGTCTGAGAAACGTGTGTGTGTGTGTGTGTGTGTGTGTGTGTGTGTGTGTGTGTGTGTGTGTGTGTGTGTGTGTGTACAGTAGCGAGTCTATAGTCTGAGAAACGTGTGTGTGTGTGTGTGTGTGTGTGTGTGTGTGTGTGTGTGTGTGTGTGTGTGTGTGTGTGTG
>BRDA01012351.1:8025-28768 GCA_036984385.1 Crenuchus spilurus | reverse complement strand
CCCGAATCAACATATCACATTACGGGACGTAACACTTGTCTAGATTGGTTTTGACGTACGAACCGTGAAGACTGTGAGGACTCTGCTGTTAGAACAACCAGTGGGAGTTTGTTCACCACCTGGGTGCCAGGACAGAGAAGAGTCTTGATGCCAGTCTTCTACGTGTCTTTAAGGATGGCGGCTCAAACTGAGCTATATATGACACCAAGCGTCAGAATTTTGCCTAAATGCGACACAGATCTGATTTTTTCAAACCAGATTCGAGTGAATGTCATATGTAGTCCTAAACTGAAACTCTTTGATCAAGATAAGCTGTGCATAAGATGATAAAACATCAGTTGTATGTGTGTTTTGTTTCTGGTGACAGAGGTGATGTGCATAAATGTATCAATGTGCCCAAGCATGCAGTTTTGGTTAGATCTGTTCACAATGCAGGGCATTACACTATACAACTAAGCCCAGGACAGGGCACCAATCCATCACTGGGTGCGCACACACACGGTCAATTTAGAGTGCCCAATCCACCTGACCTCCATGTTTTTGGACTGTGGGAGGAAACCGGAGACCCCGGAGGAAACCCACGCAGACACGGGGAGAACATGGAAACTCCACCCAGATGGGGACTCGAACCCAAGACCTCAGTGCTGAGAGGCGAACGTGCTAACCGCTAAGCTAACCACTAATGATGCTTATAATGTGAAGGTAGCCTGTGTGCCTTTTATATGTAACAAACGTGGTGACAAAAAGTGATGGTGAAAATAATGGTGAAGTCTTTACTAAGTCACATTAGATCACAACTTGTGGGAAAGTGGTGACACTGTCGTACCTCAGAGTATTTTATCATAGTCTCCAAAACTGCTCGAAATAAGGATTAAAAATGAAAACACATCCCGAAAAATGGTCTTTGTGGTCTCAATCTTGTGCATGGTAGTGTATATTTAACATTACTTAATGTTAAACTTATCTTTTTAGCTGTAATATCCTCAAATATCAGCTCAACTGCATAGAAGTAAACTGTTAAAAAAGCATTGGGATTTGGAGACAATTTTGTAGCCGAGAAATCCAAAATGTAACAAATTTGGATTTATTTGTGTCTTAAAATAGCATCAGCTCTCCACCCATGACCACCATGTTAACTCAGTGAGGATTCAGAAATCAAAACATTATTAGTGTTTGCGTCAATCCCGTTTCAGCAGGAATGTAAACAGGCAACCCCCCCCCCCCGTCCTCTGTTTGTGTAAAAAGATCTGATGTGTATGTACTTATGCATGAATGTACCACGCCTGTACTTTACCCCTCTGAGCTTGGCACACCCTCCTTCTTTTGCACTTCCCACATTCCTCCATACAATCAGTTCTCCTCCACGGTTCCTCTGTAGAGCAAGCAAGAAACCAGCACAAGGTCACAGGCACTTGGCAGAGAGGAATGTACATTAGCATTAGCTGATAAGGATGAGGGTCTTGATGGAAAGGGCTGAAAATGATGCCACGTTTTGACCACTGGCAGGTGAACGACAACTAATAATGTGGTACCTCATGTGAGTGTTCAAACTACAGCAGTCCTACATTCAAAAGAACGCAGGAACCAGAACGGCTGCAAGGCTGTTAGCTATTAAGGAGGAATTTATGGCGCAAGGATTTAGGAACGACGACTATTTCCTCTTTCTTCTTCTCCTTGAAAAGCGAAAAAGAGCATGTCCGTGCATCTTGAACGCCCACACGCTCAGCGAAATGGTTGAAAAAAACACTTTCTATGTATGTCATGTGTGTAAGATGCTAAGAACACATGTATAACACATTATAATGCATTCTTAAGGCATTATAAGCATATACATATATATATATATATCTATATATATATATATATATATAGATAAAAAGGCATATTGCATTACAGCCATGCTAACCCTAATCCTACAGTTATGCATCACAAACTGTGTTCACTTACACACATAGATTGAGCAGACAATCTTATCCAGAGAAACTTACAAAGGTGCTTTGCAGTTTACACAGGAAGGATCGCCAGCTACTTAGTGTATGACAGAATCCAGAAGATACAACAGACTTAACTGCTGTCAAGTACAAAAGTCAACATGGATGCCTAGATACACTAAGCATCCATTTATTTTAAATAATCTTAAAAGATATGAGTCTTCTTTTGAAGAACAAGTGGCATCCATCCTGGAAAATCGTGTTAGATAGATGATATATATATATATATATAGATATATAGATATATAGATATATAGAGAGAGAGAGAGAGAGAGAGAGAGAGAGATAATATATAAATTCAAGGCATCGAGTAGCAAATCCACAAAGTACACATAAGGTCAGAAACAGATACAGAATATAAAATATTACACTAAAGATAAGGATAAAAATTACAAATTAAAAAGTTAAAAAAATTACAAAGATATATATGAATATAAAATAAATATATTTAAATATATATATATATTATATATATATATATTATATATATATATATATAAAACATATTAAATATAGAATAATAATTAAAA
This sequence comes from Crenuchus spilurus, assembly GCA_036984385.1. Lineage (NCBI taxonomy): Eukaryota > Metazoa > Chordata > Actinopteri > Characiformes > Crenuchidae > Crenuchus > Crenuchus spilurus. The sequence continues at coordinate 26,247 of BRDA01012351.1, read as the reverse complement.
CGGTGAAAAGTTTCAGTACAGTATCATTTAAAACTTACAAACTGATCGTGTATGGAAATATGCTGAACTCTATGTGTTACATAAACAGAGGTATGTAATGCAGATAAATTATGTAACAAGCATAGAGTTATCAGTGCAAGAAGAATACAGTGAATGTACAATATTTAAGCATGTTCTAGCTCAGTTTCAGTGTTAGCAGGGTGTTATAGGCTATGCCATCTTTGTGTAGAGCAACAGTTCTATTTCTCACATCCTCAGAGAATTCTTTGCCATGAGGTGCCATATTGAGTATAAAGTGGCAAATATGAGATAATTGTACCTAAAGAACCAAATTTAACAGCCCTGCTCCCCATTCGCCCCTCGAACCTTGTAACTTTTAACAAGTCATATCACAACCAGGGAAGGACAACACCATAATTGGGACATTTTCACTGTGAGGTGTACTCACTTGTGTTGCCAGCTATTTGGACATTAACCCTCTGGAGTCTGTGGTCCCGCCTGTGGCATATTAAAGAAATTCTACGATATCACTTACAACTCTGTGACATTTTATCCTAGAAACAAGACTAAACATACCCTTGAAACCTTAAAGGGTTAATATATATAGCTTGAATTAAGATATATACTTAGATATTTGTGAGAGGAGCTTAAATAAGCAGAGACATGATTTAGAGAGCAAGTCACACAGCTGCGATGTTTTTCCCGCCAAATGATGCAATTTGTCATTCACATGATAATGACATGGTAATTCCTGATATAGCATTGGTGGAACAGCGGCAATGGAATGTGTGGAATGTGATCATAAACAATGACATCTCACCTAAGATGAACATGAACAGAATACCTCTCACATTATATGTCTCAAATATTCAATGTAGGAACCACTGAATGAGTAAAACGGAGTGTCACCTCACATTAGTTAAGCTTTAGAAATAAAACCACATACAATGTGTAAAAACTGTAATGAGCAGTGTGTAGCCAACACCTCTGTTTATTCAGCTCTGAGCTCAAAAGTCTTGGCTAGAAATGGTTAGTGTTTTTCACAATATATCAGCACATCTGAAAACAGGTTTTTGGAAAGTCTAAGTTTAGAGCAGATTTAATCAAAAATATAGATTTATGACACTTACTGTTTTAACTCTGTTGTTGCGGAGTTTGTGCTGAACAGAAGCCTGTGTAACACTTTGGGAAAAAATAATTGTAAATAAAAAAAACATCAAGCCATGTCAGATTACATCAGAGTGTCTGAAATACCCTCAGACTCCAGGGACTTAATGTCTATACAAGCTGTACACTGACTACGCTAAGTCATATCCAATTTTAATTTCTATTGTTTTATCTCATGAAGAGATAATCAAATATTAGCAGAAATGTGAGGGGAAGAGACATAGTTCCAGCTTACAATTACAACTTATAAGACCTACTAACGGGACACAATGATCATATAGCTATCATTCTTAACCGATTCCCATTATGAAAGCTGACTATATAGCTGGTATAAGTTATGACAACATTCAAGTACAATCCATGAGTGGTTAAAAGTAATTCTAGCATGGCTCAGTGTGTGTTTATAATAGGTAGCTTTGTTAGTCATAATGCATAATACAAGCTAGGAATGGGTTTATTTAATACTGACATTATGAACACAGCCTTTGATGCATTATGGTCATTCATAACGTTATGCATTTTTATTATATTATTATATACTAAATAATATTTAAAGCCATGTTTGTAATGCATATCATGTGAATGTATTCACTGAGTCTTACTGACATGACATTCTTAGAAAGTGTCACAAAGACAACTTCAATTTCAGAAGACATTTGGTTCACTGTGGAAAACCTCCATCTCAAAAGAAGGCTTTACCAAACTACAACAATACCACAGAATGGGCATCAGTGAGGCATTTACAGCAGTTTTCAGAAAGCTTGAATATGAATGGTTGCCGAAACCCTGGACCTGGGGAGCTGGCATTGATTCACAAATGAGCACACTCCCATCCTCATCTGCCTCTATAGTCATTCCTTAAAACAATACAGAGTAGGGGTCGACATTCCAACTATTCATGTTTCCTAATCCACGTACTCAAGAACACACTACAATCTATTCAGTCACAACTTTGCTCATCAAATGCTCAATCAAAGAAGATTGTGTTACTACCACTCTCACTGCAAATCCTGAGAAATACTATTTTTTATTTCTAAACAAGATTCAAAAATGCCAAGTGGCCCTTACACCGTGTCCCAACATAAACAAGGGATGCAGGTAAATGTGTATTTAGGTAGATTTGTTTGGTCTGTGGTACTGTGATGAGCTAGGATCTGTATTCTTTCACCAGCTATAAAACACACACTTTGATTTGTGATAAATTAACCCATGTAGTAACAATTATAACTCAGCTGTGCTAAATAGCCATTGACTTCTCAATATAGCACTTTAACTGGCTTAATTTTCTTTCAGATGGCCTTTCCTCAGACTTAATTGATGGACTTGGTATTTTATGGATGTACTTTTGAATGTTTGGTTTACCATTTTTTATCCTCTTCCCTTTTACTGCTTATTATGTTTGTGATTCTTGGTTATTATTGTTGTGTTTATTGCCTGTAGCATAATAATAATAATAATAATAATAATAATAATAATAATAATAATAATAATAATAATAATAAAAATAAATAAATAAAATTAATAATAATAATAATAAATAATTATACATTATTATAATTATAAATATAAATTATAATAATTATAAATAATTATCAATAATAAACAATTATTATTATTAATGTTATCTGAACTGGCAACTTTTGTTTAAATGTTTTAAATGCCAGTTTGTCTCCTTTGAGCAATAATCTTTGACCAGTTTGGCAGTAAAAAGTCCATCAAAATTGGCAATAAAATTATGATCAACACACCGGTAAAGAGACACCTAATAGAAATAGTCAGAAATAAAATAAGTAGCTTTCCAAAATCAACAAATCACACATATCTGGGAGCAGGCTTCACAAATACATGAAATATCACAATACAACATTTTTTGTTACTGTATCGATTCTCAAAAATACAGTATTGATCACATATTGGATGCAAAAATTCGTGCCAGCCAGCGATTCATTTTGTACTGTGTTTAAATCTCTGAACACTAAACTGTAGTGCTGTAATGTTCAGTCATTAGACTCTTCCACTCCAATGTAAAGAAGTAGTGTATTGGCACCACTCACAGTTTTCCTAAAATAAGATAAAAAAAAAAACCTCACAATATGTCCCATTGTTTACTGTATCGCAGCATATTGAATAGGTTCTTGCATTTAGACAGTACGAATTACACGGGCATAGCAGATCATATACTGTCTGGAATGAACTTGGCCTTTGATGTCACCGATGCCACGAGAGTTTGCTGTGTGTATAAATAAGTGAGCACATTAGTCAGTTGTAGCAGAGTGTAAAACCATCATCATGGCTGACATGTTCAAACGGGCATGATTATAATGTACTGGGAGAACGGTGGCAGCATCTTAGAAACCATTAACTTTGCGGGATGTTCTAGAGCTGCTGTAGGGAAGGTATATTGAGAATGGACTTCTCCGACATTGAGTGGACCTAACGGCTTAACAGTGGTGCCCAGAGGGGAGTGATGACTCAGACGAGTGCTGCAGAGTAATCGATGCGCTGCAGCGGACCAGTTCACCTCTATAATGAACACAGGAACAAGGAAAGTGGCAGTGAGCACCACTGAGTGATTCCCAATATTGGGTAGATGGACATAATATATGATATGACTGTACAAAATGGATTTTGGATGGATAACACATCAGAATAAGAGGGTTACAAAGATGACTTAAGAACAGGGCGGTTTAGTGCTAGCGGTCACAGGGCAAAAAGGTTAAATTAAAGCCAGTTTCCAAGTGGCTGCCCTCGTTAGAGGTCAAAGGGAGAGGGGCACAATACACTTTTACATAACAGAGGCTACTGTCGACCACTGATGAAGGCTTACAGTCAAATCAGAGAAACACAGGATATATCTAAAGTCACCTGAGGAGAAGAAAATGCTCTGTGGCTTTGTGCTGCTGCCATGGAAAACAGTCCTTTCCATGATAACATTCAGCTTTAAACGGCACCAAAATACAACAGCACCACTGTAGCAAATTAGGAAATCACCTATAAGCTTCATCAAAGAATCCACTGCATTGGTTAAGTGGTTAAGTGTGGGGAATTTTCTCTAGCCTTAAAGATACACATCTCTGCATCTTTTTCACATTAGTAAGAGGCGCCAAAAGAAATCTCCTCGTTTGGCTCTCTCACACACACCACCACGTGCCGTGCCATGGCCCGCTTCCATCGAGTCCAGATCTGATAGTGCACCAGAACTTCCCATAACAACTCATGTGATCTCAGTCTCTGATTGGATTCCCAAAGAACCACCCGCTTAAAAATAAAAGCACCAAAAGGGAGTTTTTTAAAGGAACCCATCCTGGTAAAGACCTTGCTTCCTGCATACTCAGTCTTCTCTGGTAGAAGGTGAGGTAGGACAATGTCACCACTTACTAGCTCTGTTTTGGGGTCTCCCACAAGTTGCTGACAGTGAGCTTTAGTACATTTCTCCATCAGAGCTTTAGTGCATATTTAGGGGAAGATATCATGGGGCATAGATAACCACCTGTGGATGCACCAGAATAGATGGCATTAGTCATTAGTGCACTCTGTACAATAGAAAAGTAGATAACAGTCAACAAACAACCTCAACAAACACTCTATACACTGCATGTGGAGATATTTACCAACTCCAATAAACAAACCTCACAAAAACACTATTAATCACTAGAAAAGGAGATATTAGTCCATAAACAACCTCAAAAAAGACTAGTGATCACTAGAATAGGAGATAAGCCCATAAACAACCTCAATAAACACTATTAATGACTAGAATAGGAGATAAGCCCATAAACAACCTCAATAAACACTATTAATCACTAGAATATGAGACATTAGTCTATAAACAACCTCAATAAACACTATTAATCACTAGAATAGGAGATATTAGTCTATAAACAACCTCAATAAACACTATTAATCACTAGAATAGGAGATATTAGTCTATAAACATCCTCAATAAACACTATTAATGACTATAATAGGAGATATTAGTCTATAAACAACCTCAATAAACACTATTAATCACTAGAATAGGAGATATTAGTCTATAAACAACCTCAATAAACACTATTAATCACTAGAATAGGAGATATTAGCCCATAAACAGCCTCAATAAAAACTATTAATCACTAGATGAGGAGACAAACATCCTAGGGAGAACTACTGCAAACACATATCCACAACATTCTGACATTTAATGACTCCTTGCACAAACGATGTGCTAAACCAAACTTACACAGGAGAGTAAAGAGCAGAACTAAAGCCTATACATTCAGTAAATAACTGAAAATAAAAAATAACTAAATATAATAATAAATGAGTGGTAGCATTTATTAATGAATATATTATATAATGTAGGTGATTCCAAACTTTTGAACGGTACTGTATACGTGAACAGCATATTGGAATCACGTGGACTGATGGTCAGTAACTTTCCTAATGTGCTTCTCCTATCTATGCTACATGCAAGACTGAGATAAGAGGTGACCACAAATGGAACTTGCTTACTGATGCTTGAACGACCTCCCCCTGGACTGAGAGATAAGGGAATGGAGCCATAATGGGGTCAAAAGGGACTAGACAAGAGAGGAACGGCCACAGTGTGTGCCGAGAGGAGAGGAGAGGCTGTGTGTGCGATTCTGTAGATTTGAGAATTACTGGAGTCTCTCCACACACACACACACACACACACACACGCACACGCACACACACGCACACACACGCACACACACGCACACACACGCACACACACACAGAGTGTGTGAATCATGCTGATAAGATGTCCACCCCACCTCTGTCTGTGGAGCATTTTTCACATCCTGTCCAGTGTGACCAGAAGAGCCCAGAACAAGGCGAGACTACACAAACCTTAACCACGCCCACTCCACCCGTCACTCGCTCAATCAGCAAGGATAAACAATGAAAACAAGCACAAACCCATACACATATGAAGGGCTAGAAGTGGGACACACATGAGTGTGAGGCCTGCTGCCCCCCGGAGGTCTGGCCAGGCCACAGAATGAAGAACAAAGGCCTGAGCACTGAGCACTCACAAAGAAAGGGGACTGCACACACACATTTTTGGCTTCCCAATGAACAACTGATGCACCCTAATGATGAAGATGAACACTCCTGGTTCTGAAGATTCAACTCTGTATCTTAAAAGGGGAGGATTTCATGTTTGAGCACAAAACACCTATCAATATAAACAAACTGATCTGTCAAGACCAATGTTTTTAAATCATTTTTGTATACCTTTCTAAAAAATTTTACACATCCACACAAATCAAATACCAGTGCATCTCCAAAATTAAGAATATCACAGAAAAGTTCATTTGTGTTAATAATTTAATTCAGAGGGGTAAAATAGTAATTTACTCAAAACTAAAAATGAAATACTCTTAATAAATTTGAGATTTTGGATTTGTGCTCTCAATATCGCAAAAATATTTTTTCAGAGACACCGATGTCAACAAATCAATTAACATTCAAATACAGGCAAATTGTGCTCAAAAGTTAAATATGGTGAAGTTCCCTTTTAACCCTCTGGAGTCTGAGGGTTTTCAGACACTCTGATGTAGTCTGACATGCCTTGACTTTTTACAAATTACACCCATCCAAAAAAAATAAAAATAAAAATAAAAAATAAATAAAAATGTGTGTGTTACACAGGCTTTTGTTCAGCACAAACACATCAACAACAGTGCCAAAACAGTAAGAGTGTCATAAATCTATATTTTGATTAAATCTGCTGTAAACTTAAAACTAAAACTGCTCTAAAATCTGCTTACAACTTAAACAGATGTGCTGATATATTGTGAAAAAAACACTCTAAACATTTGTAGCCAAGACTTTTGAGCTCAGAACTGAATAAACAGAGGTGTTGGCAACACACTGCTCATTACAGTTTTTAGACATTGTATGTGATTTTATTTCTAAAGCTTAAGTAATGTGAGGTGACACTCTGTTTTCCTCAGCCATTAACCTTACACTGAACATTCATTGCATATGTGTGAACACTTAGGTGAGAGGTCTTTGTCATAAAATGGGAGTTTTCACACATTCCACACTGTTAATCCTCCAATGGAATGTCTGGAATGACCATTTTATTATCGCATGAATAAAAGATTGTGTGAGTGGGCAGAAAAAAAAGCGCAACTATCTGACTGGCAGTGAAAAATGTGCCCTCTGCTTATTTAGACAAACAACAGCAACAGAAAGGATTGTACTATAGGTTTCCTAAAGATACCACATTAAGGAAAACTTGGGAAGATTCCATCAGGTGTGAAAACTGGTCAGCAAGTGACTATGACAGAGTGTGCAAACATTATTTTATTCTACCCTAATTATATACCGAAATATATACTGCACTGATAAATAAATAGGCCTCTAATGATATAAACATACACTGGCTGCTTATAAGCTCCTCTCACAAATTTTTACAAATATATTTAAATTCCAGCTATATATACACTTGAAAAGTAGACCCTTTAAAGTTTCTGGGGTATGTTTAGTTTTGTTTCTAGGGCAAAATGTTGCATAGTTATGTAAGTGTTTTTGTGGAATTCTGCAAAATCCAGAGGGTTAAAAAGAGCTTAAATTTTAACTACATCCACTTTCCCAGAGAAAAGGCAAATAAACATGCTTTAAAAGTGAATTAATGATTCAACAGAGTTGGGCACAATTATGGTCCCCAACTGAATGTCTTGAAAACATATCCTGGAGAATACCACCCCAGTGGACAGCACTTGTACACAAAAAAAGTAGAGTTTAACACCCAGCATGCACCAATAATGAATTTATATGTTCAATTAATTTCAGATATCTTTACAGCCAGATATGTTTTATTACTGTTAGTTAAATGATCAGACTTGGACATTTCCAGTCCTTTCTACAAACCAAAGTTCTAGTTTAAATACCATTATTTGCTGTGTAAGGGGACACACTGGCTTTTGAAATACTTAAACAAAACATTTCAGAACGTTTTCTTTCTAAACAAAAATGTTATATCGAAATTAAGAAGTAAGTGACTTATCACAATGTGTCACGTTTAATCATAGAATCATAAACCGGCTACAAAAGGAAAATAACTGACCGAGTGCAGATTCTGTGTTTTGAGTAAACATCTGACCACTCTGATCTCATCTGATTTCACTCATGCATTCCTTTACAGTACCTTCTTTACTGAGTGTACATACAGTAGCAACAATCGTGGGAAAGTGCCTATCACTCTTTTCTTATCTCACCAGGGAATGTCAGCCAGTCATTCAACAGCAAAATATGCCACAATATCTCCAACTGCTCCAAGTACATTCTGATGAAAGAACCAGAGACAGAAATAGTTATGAAGACAAACAAAGGAAATGAAAACGACTCATCATCTTACTTCTAAGGCATCTGACTACACTCTAAAAAACAAAAGGTGCCAAAAATGGCTCTTGGCACAGATGATCCACTCAGTTTCATAAAGCTGCCAGTAGATGGATGGATGAATGAGGTTCATGAATGTGAAGAACTTCCACAAAACAAAGTTTCTACACCAACTAAAGATTTATTCAAGATCCATAAACCCAAGCTAAGAACCATTTACAATTATTTTATGATGTTTGTCTTGAGTTTATTATTATTATTATTATTATATTGCGTAATAGGCACATCTCCAAAAAAGACAATATCCTGAAAAAGTTCATTTTTGTTCATAATTTTATTCAGAAACTAGGGATGAGCAACTACACCACTATCTGTATCTGTTCAACCATCTAAATGATCTGTATCCGAATCTGTACTCGGAATGGGTGGGGCCTAAACTGGAATTGGGCATGGTTTAACCAGAAGTGGGTTGGGCTTAAATCAGTACATTATTTTAAGTCTGAAATCGATATGAATTGATCAGAATTTGCTATATGTATTGTTTATTTGAAAATTATTTACAGTTCACCAAGTACCTTTAAATATCGTACAAACCGAAAATAGAGGTGAGCTACAGTTGAGTCAAGGACAGAGAGCTCAGTCACTGGCTGTAGAGACGTGTCTGTGTAGGGACGGGCGGGCGCCCTGTGTGACTGGCCAATCACAGATAATGAAGACAGTCAGTTACCCAATGAGGATTTTCCTTCAGCACGAGCACATTGACGAGTTTTACTCGTATCATGCTCATACTCGTCAAAAATGCTTTATGCGTACCCTATTAAAAACCTAACCAGTCATATTTATAGCCATTACAAGTGACATATTTCAAGTCTTTTTGTTTTAATGTTGTTAGTGTTTGAACTACAATTTACCGGTACTGAAAACTCTATTGCCATACTGATTAACATTAAAACAATAGCAATGCCTTTAATGTCAGATTACGTGTAATAAATATAAAATGAAAGTTTATCTTTAGGAATTTAATTATGAGTTAAAAGTTTAGATGCACTAGTATATGCTTATAAATGCAACAAACTATAAATACTGACACATGGAGTCAATGGTTTCGTCTCTATTTAGGATTTTCAAGGAGCGATCGCCAGTATAGTCATGTCATTAGCTCAGGACTAAGTGTAATTTGTGTGTAAAACCTTGACCTTTAAAGTCATTGTGCCACAAGCAAAAAGCAAAAGGCTATTAGGACTGATCATAAAGTTACTCCACAGCATTTAGGTAGCGTTATTGACTTGAATGCACTGTCAAGTTTGGAATGAGGAAAACCTGGGATGAAAAATGACACTGCACGCCACAACGAGCATAAGATGTGGCAAGCATCTGCTTTGTGATATGACCTTGTTTGTTTTGGCTGGAGTCCTCCAATATCCCACTGAGCCTCTAAGTGCTCTTCCCTTCCCATGGTTGCACATTCTCTGGCACCGCAATGTTTTTCGGAGGCCAGCCTTGGACTTCAAACAGGACGACTTCTACCTCCGTCACTCCCTTGCAGCTGTGCTTCTGCAGTGCTGTGCAGCAGAATAGCTCCTTACAGACAGTAAGGTTGATTGTGAAAGCAGTATCTCTCTCATCTGGGAAGACACATGACTCTGATCTGAAAGATTAGCGGAATGTTTGTTAGCAAATAGCTGGAATGCTCTCCGTCTTCCACAGCGGATCTTAAAAGACTGCAGCGCTCAAAGGAGCAATGCTGCAACTCTAGCCCCCATCCACTATGATTAATTGAGCTTAGATGATGAGCCAAGTATGCAGCCTTTTGCACAACAACATCGTGCTCACTTTACAATGCTGCATTGTACGCTGGTATGCAGCATTTTTTTTCTTGCTTGTTTCTTAAAAGCCGCACTGTTACACAATTTGTCAAAGCTCGTCTTGAACAAACCATTTCACACAATCAATCGCGGCTGATGTCACAACGTGTTTTATGACCTGCTCAATATCAGTGAAGTAACACTTTACCACATGTAAGGGAGTGTGTATGTGTGTGATCGCATGTACAGATTATACAGGATTGTTGTTTTTGGCAGCTGTTGGAGGGTCAATGTTATCGTTCACGTAGACCAAGGAAGGGAGTGGATTTGTGCTCAGGTCACTTGGCGCCATGAGCCACAACAATGGGCCCCCTGCACACTGGACCAGCACATGTGCTGCAAAGAGACACAGTCTTAAACCAGCTGTGCTCTGACGAGACCTCATAAAGGCAGAATTTGAGCATGAAGAAAGTGTAACCACAGACGCAGATGTGACAAACAGAGATACTAACGAACATCTGGAACAGATGTCGGACACAAGTGCATAGCTGACACTTTTCACTCTGACTTCTCTGACTCTGACAACACACGTTACATGCCTAAATCACCACACAATGGCCTCAAACAGTGTTCCTGACTCAGCACAGCACACTTTCAGCTCTAAAATAGTTTTTTAGTTATGAAACATGCATTTGTCCAGTTTTAATGAGGACAGAGGTCATCAAATGGCAATACCCTTGGGCATAAAGTGTACACTACATGCTCAAATGTTTGTGGACACCCCTTCTAATGAATGCATTCAGCTACTTCAAGTGGCACCCACTGCTGACACAGCTAGTCCCTGTAAAGAAGTCCTGCCAATACATAAATATGATAAACATGAATCTAATGCAAGACATAGGCTATAAAGGTAAAGCCCTCCAGAATCAAGTTGTGTAGCACTGAACTCAACTGTGTTCTCAATATTGTCCATCCGGTACCTTTTGGAATAAGTTGGGAATGAGGTGGTGGCGATCATCCAACATCCTGGCCGCACTAACTCATCACTGAATGCAATCAAATCCTCACAGCAATGCTCCGAAATCTAGTAGAGAGCCTTCCCAGGACAGTTTCTCCAACAAAAGCGGAATAAACTATTTTTAACAGCCTTGATTTCAGAATTGAATTAGCATGCGTCCAAATACTTTAGTCCATTCAGCACACTTGAGATTACTTCAGCCTCAAACTCGGAGTGCAAAACTAAAACAAACATTGAACACAAAACACGTCTTGACCAATCAACTGTTGGAAGGAGACATTTGTTTAAAATTGTGCAGTGTGCATGTCTCCTGTATTGCGTCATACAGAGCAGCAGTACTTAACGAGCGTTCAATCAAGTCTTTATTTGAGCCTCACAAATTATACCACATTCCAAGGCACTACATTCCAGAGTGCAGGGTGCTAGTGATTAGTGTTTCAGGATGAACTACTGGTATGGTATGGACATTCTCAGAGAAACACCATTGGGAATTATCCTGGCGCCCTCTACTGGCTGTAAAAAAACAAGACTAAAGCACACAAAGCTAGGATTTCCCCTCTGGAATAGTGAACGCAATCCTAAGACCCAGAGTAATAGAATGTGTCACTTAAGCTCAGTCCGATTCTGGAAAAGTAGCTTCGAAAATCTCCGTCATACTAAATGGTCCTGAAATGAAAAACAAATGACATTTTTAATGAACATTTCCACCCCAAACATTCTGTGAAACTGTGAAAGGTCTCAAAAGCAGCGTGATGGGATTTATTCTTGATGTTGGTTCAAAAACAAACAAAAAAAACATAAATCAAAAAAACGTTACACCTTCTGCTTGCAAGAGGGTAAACGTCCAAGCTGCCAAATTCCTCAGCGCGCATTGTTTGTTGGGCCTCACGGCTCTGGTAGTCAGGGTTACCAAATACCAATCGCAAAAACCGCTGGACCCAAGCCTAGCTAAACATACTTCCAGCACTTAGTAATCTGAGTAAAGGAAGAGGCAATGAAAGACAGGGGAAAAAATCACATTCCAAAACAAATTAGATCTGGAATATTCTTTCCCCCCGACGTACCTCATCATGAGCGAAGGACGGTTTTCTCCCAGCCGGCTTTTCTGTATCACTTCACTGGTAAAATATGACTCTTCCTCCTCTGCGCCACATCAATACCAGCCTTTTGGCAGCACTTCCTAGTGCAGCATCCCACATGGATGACATTAACATACCATAGCTGTTCTCATGATGGTGGTGTTGGGGGTAACATGACAACTTTGGCAAGGCCTGAACATTCTTGTGGTGAAACTCTGCTAAATGACTTTGAGGATCTGCTTTACGTTAAGCTGAGGATGGGTCACGTACGAGTGCCTGACGTCAGACATACATTTCAGCTCTAGAGCACTTTCCAAAAACCGTGTTCTGAGAAAAGGTCCAATTGTTCTTGTGTGGACAGCCTTTCCCTCAAAGGACACGGTGACGAAGAGAAGGAAGAATCCACATCAACACGTCCACTCCCATCAACAGGACACCACTGACTATCAAAACAAGTACATTTAATTCACTCATCACAGCTGATTCTCCACTCTGTCAGATCATTTATAAAAGGTTCAACATACATACAAACATAAATAAAGACAGATAAAGAAGGTGTACATAGGCACTGCAAAAAAAGCCACTTGGAAAACAACTCTATTTCTAAAGTGCTCATAAAAAAGGATGAGAGGCAACACAGGACAAATATGAGTCAAAGGTCACAATGCAGGTCCAAGGCCAAAGTGTTTGTGTGTGAAGGGTCATGGTCACTCCTTCATTAGTGCAATAATGGCAGAGGTAATTGTGCATAGATGGGACTGTGCTGCGTTTAAGTGCACTGGAGTTTCCAAACATCCTGCACTCAAAATTCACTCACATCTGGTCTGGCTTGTATTTCTTTTGACAATAATCAGCAACATAAACACATACTTTTACCTCTTTGCCACACAATACAATAATAAAAACATTAGCACCAGTCTTAAAAGGCACCTCTTTGCATGTGTACGGTCAGTGTGTGTTGTTGGGGCTGCCGTCCTTGCCCAGGTACTTGCGGACGGTCTTTGCGTTGTCCTGCCTCATGCTTTGGATATGAGCATCCAGTCTATGCAGGAGTTCCTGAGAACGTGCTGTCTCTTGCTCTAAGAAGTGAGAGGCCACTGACCCTGGAGGAGAACGAGCACAACGATCCTGCAAAAAAGAAGGAGATACAGAAACTGATGAGTGTACTTTTTGATTCTGTAAACACAACCTAAATACAGCACATTTTATATGTTTACAATCACTTGTAATATTTAATTTCTTTAGTATTGAATGTAAAATGAGATTTAAATTTGACAAATCTTTAATTCAATATTTAATTAAATATTAACAGTATACTGTGAACAAAAGGTAATTACATGAAAAATAATATAATGTTATAAAATATATTATTAATATCACAGTTCCACGTTTACTTTTACAGCATTTGGCAAACTCTCTTATTAAGTAACTTCATTTAGAGCTGGGCGATATGGCCAAAAATTTTATCACAATACATTTTTCTATATTGATCAATCTCGATAATTATCACAATATTAAATGTTCTAACACTGACATAGTTTTAAACAACATATTTCTAAAAACAGACTAAATACATGAAATGTTACTATTTAAAATATTAAAATGTTTATTACCAGAACATAATGTACAGGAACACAGAATGCAAATTACTCAAATACAGATTTAAAGATTTCACTGAAACTAAACTTAGTAAATTTACATTTTGATTCCCCTGCACAGAAGAGGTAAAACTTCTATTTTTTTAAATAACAAAATATACTACTCTCTTATGTGTCCTGCAAAGAAGTAGAAAGTATAATGTAACACAATACATTTTTTATTATTTCCTACTGCAAAGTTCTAAACCTTTAGGGAGGGAAAAATAATTGTGAAACAAATCGATATTGTTTTTATCGCCCAGCACTACTTACAATGTCAGTCACAATGTAGTGTTGAGAGTCTTGCCTAAGGACTGTTATTGGCATAGTGTGGTGTTGTCCAGGCTGGGGACAGAAACCCCAGTCTGCTATGTTGGAGGTAGATATATTCCCAACTACACTAACCCATCACCTTGTATATTAATTTAAATCATCATTAATAATGTTCTCAAAACAACTATTAGACAGTCTAATACTTGTAGTTATCATCCTACACCTGATTGGGCTATATACGTCTTCATTACATTAAATCATATCTGCTTATATGGAGCATAAACAAATTAAAATGTGTTGTTTGTACGTACCAGCTCACAATAAATCAATATAGTTTGAAGAAATGCATTTATTACAATGCTATATACTATGTTAATAGATAAAATACTGTCTAGACAAACATTTAAATGAGTTGCGCAGTATATACACACAATATATCAAGTATTCTGTATTTGCTGCTGTAACTGACCAAAGGAAGGGGGTCACCAGAAGAGCCTGAAGCCCCCTCTTTCTCCTCATCACTTGCTGCACTGAGCAGGGCTACTATCCTGCGGGCTTTATCAGCTGAGGTAGATGAAGACGCAGAGGAGGGCGTGGGGGAGACTGCCGGCCTGCTCTCTTGTGATTGGCCATCAGGATGGTGAAGTGAGGAGGTGGACAAGGTCCCCAGCTGTTTTAGGAGCATCTGGATCTGGTTTTCATAGTGCAAGGAGCTCTCCTGCATGCGGGCCTCCATGGTGTGCAGCTCTGCCTTACATCTGTGACACAGTATACCCCAAAATGAAGTCACACTGCATATTCACAGCATTTAAGGTTACATACATATCCTTTGAAAATGTACTTTTCATTTTGGCAGACCAGGAAAACACACTCATTTGTTAATTATGTATGTACAGGGGTTAGACAATGAAAGTGAAACAGCTGGTTTTAGACCACAATAATTTATTAGTAGGTGTTGGGCCTCCTTTTGCAGCCAATACAGGGTCAATTAGCCTTGGGAATGACATATACAAGTCCTGCACAGTGATCAGAGGGATTTTAAGCCATTCTTCTTGCAGGATAGTGGTCAGGTCACTACGTGATGCTGGTGGAGGAAACCATTTCCTGACTCGCTCCTCCAAAACACCCCAAAGTGGCTCAATAATATTTAGATCTGGTTACTGTGCAGGCCTTGGGAGATGTTCAACTTCACTTTCATGTTCATCAAACCAATCTTTCACCAGTCTTGCTGTGTGTATTGGTGCATTGTCATCCTGATATATATCAATATTACCCTGCTAACTGAACCTTCACACTGCTCTTACTGGTGCAATGTGCAATTAATGAAGATTGGCCACCAGACTGGTCCAATTTAGCCATGAATCCTCCCACACTAACATGACAGCTGTTTCACTTTCATTGTCTAACCCCTGTATGTATGTATAATTATATATATGAGAACTGTAACAGTTTCTTTAAAAAGTAAATACACTACTAATACTGGAACTCTTTCTAATATAATTGTACTGGTGTGCTTTAAGTGTTCATTCAGCCCATGGCATAAAAATCAACAAAAAATCTGCTATTCTCATATTTGGCTGTTGAGAAATCTGGAAAAAAATGACTGGTGCAAACCTAAACCTAATCAGCGATCCACAAGAAAAGACATACTTTTGCCATATTATTGTGAGAGGATGAGAGTGTGTCGTGAGATGTCACTGCTTAAATCATATAAAACTGAATTCCAATTTTCTTAAAATATATTTTATAGGCTGTTTATAGGCTAGTGTAAAGGTTAAGAGTACCATCTCAGTGCATCAATAGTAGAAGGGTTATGATGTCATGTCCTGACCTTTTACAAATTACACCCATCTAAAATTATTTTTCCCCCAAAGTGTTACACGGACTTTAGTTCAGTACAAACTCAGCAACAACAGTCAAAACAGTAAGAGTGTCATAAATCTATATTCTGATTAAATCTGCTCTAAACTTAGACTTTCCAAAAACCTGTTTTCAGATGTGCTGATATATTGTGAAAAAACACTCTAAACATTTCTAGTCAAGACTTTAGAGCTCAGAACTGAATAAACAGAGGTGTTGGCTACACACTGCTCATTACAGTTTTTAGACATTGTATGTGGTTTTTTTTTCTAAAGCTTAACAAATGTGAGGCGACACTATGTTTCCATTAACCCTATACTGAATATTTATGAGATAGGTGTGAAACCTCATATGAGAGGCTTGCACAGATTCCTGGCTGCTGGAACCCACCAATGAAATGTACAGAATTATCATGTTATTATTATATGAATGACAGCTTTTGGCGGGAAAATATTAACAGCTTTTCTGACTCGATCTCACAGACCTGTCTCTGCTTATTTAAGCTCCTCTCACAAGATTCTAAAAATGAATTTTGATTCAAGCTACATATATCTGAAAAGTAGGCCATTTAAGCTTTCCGGGGTATGTTTTGTTTTGTTTCTAGGATAAAATCTTGCAGAGTTATTCAAGTGTTTTTGCAGAATTTTGTTAATAAAAAGACTCCAGAGGGTTAAGCAAGTCTACCAAGCGTGACAATTTCTGCCATACAACAAGCTTTGCACACCTGTCATGTATGTGGTTGTTCTTGCCCTGGCTCTGCAATAGGGCTCTTTCGTACTTGTCCTGCCAGGTCTGATTGCTTGCCTCCATATGGGCACGGAGCTCTGTCAGCTCTCGCCTTAGTTGTTGATTCTCCTGCTCCAAACTGCTCAGAGATGACACATAGCTGTCCCGTAAACTTGCTAACTCTCCATCAGGCTTCTGTGTGTGAGAGAGAGAGAAAGCAAGAGAGTGAAAAGGATGAACAAGTTTCAAAGAAAGGTCATAAAGTAAGAAAAAAAACGTCTGATAAAGCCTCAAAATTAATACATAATCTATAATAAACAATACGTTTCTTGTGATAACGGCACGCACCTTTGGTGTTCGAGATTCCACCCTCTCCAGGAGATCACTTAGGTGCTGATTCTCAACCTTCAAAGTTTCTAGTTGAACCTGTGTCACCTGTAAAAACAAGACACTTCACCTGACCCACAGTTCACAGGATAAGAGTTAAATGAGGGGAATGTAACTAAAACTAAGCAAGAACTGCCACTCAGACTCAGATTTAGCCGAAGTATGAAGTAACCCATAACCGCTACTACACTCACCTTAACGCTGTGTATCATAATTAGTCTTCGCCTGTTATTGTAGCGTTTCCATGTTACCACAGCCACAGTTTTTCATAGCTAAGAGCTTTTGCTTGTTAATAAAACTTTCATCACACCTTGCATCTTCATCTGTCCCTGCTATTTGACACTGTGTGACCAATCATTTATGTGTTCTGTAATTTTTTCCTTCCCAATGTGGTAGTAGCCAATTAACCCATCCCTATCCATCACTTTGCACTGTCCCTGACTCTAGGAGGGTGAAGATACACACACGCCTCCTCCGTTGCGTGTGATGTGGCCACCCCCTCTTTTCAAACTACCGCTGATACAACGTCACTGGGGAGCCAACGCACTCGGAGGAAAGCGCAGGATTCCCAGCTCTGAATGGACCAATCAGTAGACGCCTGAGCCAGCGCACATTGCAATGTGAGAGTGATAGAGAGAGAGAGAGCGCCATCTACCTGCCCAGAGAGAGCACTGCCAATTTTTTGCTCTCTTGGGCCCCGGCTGTTGATGGCAAACAGCATGACCGGGATTCAAACTCACGATCCTCTGGTCATAGTGTCAGAGTCTTAACCTCCCATACACTTAATGACTTTGAAAAGATTCTGAAAAGTCTTTTAAAGACACCATCTCACATCTACAGACTTTTTAGTCACAGACTAGTCGCAGGCTTAAGATTTTGGAAAGACTGTGGATCTTGCAGGGTCACTAATTTAA
>BRDA01012350.1:24713-35994 GCA_036984385.1 Crenuchus spilurus | reverse complement strand
AGAAGCATATCAAGGTTCTGGAGTGGCCTAGCCAGTCTCCAGACCTAAACCCTATAGGAAATCTTTGGAGGGAGCTCAAACTCTGTGTTTCTCAGTGACAGCCCAGAAACCTGGCTGATCTGGAGAAGATCTGTGTGGAGGAATGAAATTCCTCCTGCAGTGTGTGCAAACCTGGTGAAAAACTACAGGTAACGTTTGACCTCAGTAAAGGCTACTGTACCAAATATTAAAATTGTTTCTTTTAGATTATGTCTCTCACAGTGGACATTCACCTAAGATGAAAATTTCAGACCCCTCCATGATTTCTAAGTGGGAGAACTTGCAAATTCGCAGTGTTCAAATACTTATTTTCCTCACTGTAAATCATAACTGGGAATTTCAAGAACGAAGGATTCAAGTTAAAAATCTTAACTGATATAAAAAATCATGCAATATATTGAGAATAAAATGGCAACAACAACAGTCAATGGAAACAAAATCATCAACCCACTGAGAACTAGATTTAAAATTGCACCAAAAAGCAAAGCAAAAAAGATTTTTGTATGTATTGCCCTGATAATATCTGGGCATTCTCCTGATGTGATAGTGGATGATGTCTGGGACAATCTCCTCCCAGACCAGGATCAAAGCACCAGTGAGATCCTGGACAGTCTGTAGTGGTACTTGGTGGCACCTGATGCACTGACACATAACCTCCCAAAGATTCTCAATTGGATTCAGACCTGCTGGTCTTCATCATCCACAAACTGCCTGCACATTCTGGCTACATGAAGCTGGGCATTGCTCTGCACCAGGAGGAACCCAGGGCCCACTGGTCTGACAGTGGCTCTGAGGATCCTGGTACCTAACAGTGTCCAGGGTACCACATGACTATCACATGGAGGTTAGTGTGACCCTCTAAGAATATGCCTCCCCAGAATTTTACTCTAATTATAGAGCATCCTTCCAGTTTACTTTTTATGTACTTGAACTTAAAGTGTGCCAAGTAAGTATACTTGTAGTGTACTTGCTAAATAAAAGTACACTTAAGGAAATACTTTTATTATACTTAATAACATGTACTCGATGTATACTTGTTTTTTGGTAAGGGAATGTCAGGATCTTAGGTCACCCTCATTGAGTCAAAAACAGCAGTAGCACACTTGAGGTCATTGTGTGGGAGACTAGCAGTACTTCTCCTCTTGCTCCTTGCACTAAGAAACAGATACTGGTGATGCTGCAAAACCTTTGCCTTTTATGAGGCTGTCTTGTTGTTGCCTCTCCAGCACACCTGCTGTCACGTTCTGTTGCATCAAAGCAGGTAAAATTGATTCACTACAGCTTAAACTTCCTAACTGAACAGACTGATATTCCTGAAGTTTAACTGACGTGGTGCTGTACTGTGATGATTAAAGGTTCCCTTCATTTTTTGAGCAGTGTAGAAACTTCATACGAGGAAAACCCTTAAGAGATGTGAATAACTTTGGACTGTGGGTTCTTACATCATAAAATGTTCACAGAACACAAACAGTGGCTGTTCTGATATCTGAACATTTATTGAAAAATGAATCATGTAGTGAGAGAGGTGTCAGTGTGTGTGTCCAATCTATGACATCCATGATTAAGAGACCAAAACACTCTCATGTCAATCTCACAGATTATAACCCCGAATCTGGAAGATTGAACTGGACTGTGCACCACCATAATTGTAAATATATGAGTCAGTCTGATCTTTTTTTAAGTTTTTTAGACTTTTTTAAAGACTTTTGTTAGTTTAGTTAGTATCAACACATTCATTCCATAACTTTTTATGTAAAGAACCACACACACAAAACAAAACTGACACCAAACTGAGAAAAGAGAGATCCTTCTTTTTTATTTCATTTTCTTGCTGCTGTTCTGCACATAAGGTACATGGCCTTATTCTATTTTTTTCTATTTTCCTCACTTATTTAAATAATGATTTTGGAGAGAAATCTCTTTTTCCTAGGACACAGAAAGATTGTATTTTCTTCTTTTCTCAACAGGGGAGGAGGAGAACAGGGAGAGGAGCAGGCCTGGGGAGGAAGGTTCGTTCACAGCATTCACAAACAGACGGACAGACAGACGGACAGAAATTGGGAAGGAGGTAGGAGGGGGCAATGCAGGAGAGAAGGGGGAGGGAAAGAGTGAGAGAGAGAG
The DNA here is from genome assembly GCA_036984385.1 of Crenuchus spilurus. Classification (NCBI taxonomy): domain Eukaryota; kingdom Metazoa; phylum Chordata; class Actinopteri; order Characiformes; family Crenuchidae; genus Crenuchus; species Crenuchus spilurus. The sequence continues at coordinate 33,834 of BRDA01012350.1, read as the reverse complement.
AGAGAGAGAGAAAGAGACGTGACAGTGGCAGTGTGCTTTGTCATGTAAATAAAAAAGAAGAAGAAAAAAACAAAAACAAAATAAACTCTCAGACCTACTCCTAACATACAAAAAAATATGAACAATTGATTTATTAAAAAAACACTCAGATCGCTATCAAAACACAACACTGTAGTGGAAAGAGTAGATGAGGGAGAGGGAGGAATGCTGGGTAAAGAAGAGAAATGGTCCAGAACATGGTGGACTGTTGTTCCTTTTTCCCCCTGTAGAGGGTGAAAGTGAGTTTTGACTGTTGAAAGGCAGCAACCTTTGTGTCAATCCAATACTCTTTATACACTTAAAGAGGAAACACAGATAGAGGAAGAGGAGTGAAAAGAAAGAACATGGCAGAGTGAAGAAGGGTTCTGAGAAGGAGAAATGAAGTGGCAGTGTGTGTAGAGGACACTTGAGTCCCAGTTGGTCACAAATGAATTTGAGTACAGCTGCCAGCTATATGTTAGGCGAGAGTGACACTAGTGTTCATTACACTATTGGCAGTATTGTGAATAATATTGATAAACAGCACAACAAAGACACTGGCAGACTAAGCTGTAGTCTTTGGGTTGGTAAACGAAAAAAAAAAAGGCAGACTGGAAGAAAGAAGGGAAGACTCCCTTTATCTTCTATTGTTGGTCCTCTCATCCTCTTGGCATTTTCTGTACGTTTAATTCTGATGTAACATGATGGATGGTGGTCCTTTTTCTGGGATCTCTTGTATATAATGAGAGGGAATAAGGAGAAGGGAAGGAAAGAGAGAGGAAAGGAAGTGCAAGAAACAGGGACTGAAATGACGTGTAAAGAACAAATTGATAATTTAATAGTAGGTTTCCTTTTCAACCCAACCTGTAAAGAGAAAAAGTGAAGAAATTGTTAGTTAGATTGTAATTTTATCATACTTGTGTGTGTACAGTACCAGTCAAAAGTTTGGACACATTCACTGTTTTTTCATGATTTAAAAATGTTCTGCATTGTAGTTTAATACTAAACACATCTAAACTATGAATAAACACATCTGTAATTATTTAGTAAACAAACAAGTAAACAAACCAGAACATGTTTATATTTGACAGTCTTCACAGTAGCACCTCTTGCTTAGATGCAGCTTTCTTGGCATTTTCTCAGTCAGCTTTATGAGGTAGTCACCTGGAATGGCTTTCAGTTAACAGCTGTGACTTGTCAAGAGCTCATGACTTGCATTTCTTGCCTCTTAATGTGTTTGAGACATCAGTTGTGTGTCTACTTTGAAGTAAAATCTAAAACATGTTTTGGTTTGTTTAACACTTTTAAGTTTACTACATGATTCATTATGTGTTCACTCAGAGTCTGTAAGACTTCAGTGTTTATTTATAATGTAGGAGAAAAAATAAAAACACGGAATAAGAAGATGTGTCCAAACTTGCACAGTATGTGTGTGTTTTCTATCTTCCATACCTCCTGGGTTTCGACGCAGAATGAGTTTTCGGATCTCATCATAAACAAAGATTAGGAAACTGTATGGGAATGCACAAAACCACCAGCTGGGCCTGAACACCAGAAACACAGAATAATTAAAATCAAATGTCAGCCATTCAGATAATCCAATATAACCAAACTCTTCAAATCACAAATCCACATTCACTGAACCCTGGCTCCTGTATGCTATGTCCAAATTTACCACTAGAGGGCAGCCATGCTGAATAGTACACATGCAGGGTGCTTTCAGAAATAGTTTATTTTGAAAACAGATGTGTGGAAGTGTTAGTGAAATGCTCACTTGAGTGGATACATCCTAAGTGCCACATCCATTCCTGGGCAATAAGAGAGGAAGGCAGCCAGAGCTGTCTCCTCAAACAGACCAAAAATCAAGATCTTATTCCTGTAAAAAAGAGAGAGTTGCATTAAAATTATGAAAAAGTTCTCAATCTCATTCGTAAATCACTCATATATATAAAACCCCAAACCACACTGACTTCATATCATAACTGATATCTCAATCCTTCTCTATCCATCTATATTATCCATCTTACTCCCTACAGTCATCTAGACTTTGTGTTATGGGTGAGTGAACTTTCTCTGCACTATGTGTCTGAAATCAGCTCCCTGAAAACATCAAAGCAGCACACAATTTAAAATCTCTTCTTAAATCATTTTAGATAGGCATACTGTTGATTGGTTGTATGTTTGTTAGCTTAGTATATGTCTAAAGCGTTTCAAGCTTTTGGAGAATGTGCTACACATACATAAAATATATTAAAAGATACATGTACTAAAATGTATTAAAATAGAATGTTATACTTGTATTATTATTATTATTATTATGATGATGCTAATTAGAAATGAAAAAAGTGAGTTAATATCAGCAGATACAGAATCTAATTACAACCCTCTATGAACTCAGAATCTAGGGATGTAGATGACATTGTCAGGACATTTTCACATCATCACACCTGCAGTATATTAGAACTTTGAGATGTGTGATACATGTGACCCCAGGAAGTGCACGACTATATTAAAAATTAAGAAAGGCAATGGGAGGGGTCGGGTGGAAGAATAAAGATAGGAGGTACTAACTTCATGCCCTGCTGAAACACAGAGTTACGTCTGGTCTTGCAGATTATGACGTCTGCCCACTGCACCACCACAATGCTGACAAAGAAGGCTGTGTGACAGGTGAACTCTACAATCTTCCTCTGCTCATAGGTCTGAGAGAAAAAGAGGAGGAAGTAAAGACAAACACAATGTAAGAAGCAGAGAGGTATGTATAAAATGAAGGAATGAAACAGAAGGATACAGACACAAAAAATCAATGATGCTGCCCTCATGTCTCACTAACCTTTGAAGTATAAACATGAAAAACTAAGAATTTATTCATTGTTAAACATATATCTGGACAAACTATCAGAAAGATCCACATATCATAATTCTATGATATTTATCCTCCTTCGGCTTCTCTCTCAATGTAGAGAAAATGATAGTGTGACCATTACATAGGGTCGGCAAACATGTGGAGACAACACCATCTTTCTGCATACCCATTGCTGCCCATAGCTGTCCTCCAAGTCATTGTTGGAGCGGTCATCCCAGTTGAGCCGAATACCCACCAAGACTGAGGGCAAGAATCCGTTCTCAGCCATGATCACAAAGTAGGCAAAGAAGCCTCCCAAGGCCTGAATCATACCTAGAGAGGCAGAGAGAGAATACTGAATTTCTTGCAAATGCTACACATAATTAGAAAAGGATGCAGTGTTGTTATACCAAAAACAATTTTAAGCTAACAGAGCACAAGAAATAATAAATCATAAAGCAATCATACATCAAAAACTAACACTAGCCTGTTCCTACACAATCATTTACAACTCAAATATTATTATACACAGTAAATCTGCCAGTGTTAAATCAACACTATTAGAGTTAAATTAACACTGGGAGTGTTACATTTTGACACCCTCAGTGTTAATTTAACTCTAATAGTGTTAATTTAACACTGGCAGATTTACTGTGTATAAAGACAAAAGGTAGCTGCATCATTTGGCAGAGCCACAGTCAGAGAAGACAAAACCTCACAAGCACATCTTAGCACAATAACAAATCTGTGTGCAATGATGAAAAGTAAGGCTTTAAAGGAATGAGCTATATTCCTTTAAGAAAATATATACATATATACATATACAAATATATACATTTTAATGTTTTAATGCAATGTAATGCTTTCTATAAAAAAGATTCATCCTGCATGGGATAATCACAATTATATTAAGCTATAAACCCTGAAGTGTGGATGTTAAGGTGTGTACGAACCAATCTGTCCATATGCAATGCTAATGAGACGCTCGTTGACCAGTTTGTCCCTCAGAGGGTTACGGGGCTGACGCTTCATGATATCGCTCTCTGCTGCTTCATAGGCCAATGAGATGGCAGGCACCTGGAATACAGCAGACAGGCTAGTAGTAAGAGTTTAAGTAAGTAAGACAGAGCTAAGACTTTTGGATGTGCTTATGATGGGGTCTTTAATGTGCATGTGTGATTGTGTCTCACCATGTCAGTACCCAGATCAATGCACAGAATGGTGATGGTCCCAAGAGGAAGAGGAATGTTAACCATGATGAAGAACAGGAACGGAGTGATTTCAGGGATGTTGCTTGTCAGTGTGTAGGCAATGGATTTCTTCAAGTTATCAAAGATCAGACGTCCTATGTACACACACAACACACACACACACAAACATGTCTTGTTAACAACACGTACTAATCACCTTAAACTATAATTAAAACTTTAAGTTTAAAAGCCTTTTTTTCATTATTTCACTCCTTTACTTCTGTCTTATCAACCCTTCGTGTCAACCACGTCGTCCCTCACCTTCTTCCACACCAGTAACGATGGAGGCAAAATTGTCATCCAGCAGGATCATGTCAGCTGCCTGCTTCGAAACATCTGAACCAGAGATTCCCATGGCAACACCAATGTCAGCCTTCTTCAGAGCTGGCGAGTCGTTCACTCCATCACCAGTCACAGCCACAATGGCACCCTGAGAACATGAACTGTATTAGAGCATTTATGGAACTATTCCATTAAAGCCATATTAAGCTATGGGTTCAAATTATAATTAGTGCTATGGGTAGGATTAGAATTTAAAACCACATGCACACATGTTTAGCTATATTTATGTCAGTGTTTATAAGTTCGTTTTTTGTGTGTACCTGTCTCTGGCACCCCTCTACAATGATAAGCTTTTGTTGTGGTGAAGTTCTAGCAAAGACAATCTCAGTGTGGTTCTTCAACACATCATCCATTTGCTCCTGGGTCATATCTTTCAAATCTGTGCCATGAATTACACAAGCTTTGGCATCCCTGATGACACAATACCACAACACAACACAAATCAGTATTATTAAAGTAACTTCTCTAAACAAACCCAGATCCTAAAATCTACCCTAAGCTAATCATTAATGGAACAGTACCTGGGGTTAACTTGGCTAACAGGGATATTAAGACGTGCTGCAATATCTTCCACTGTCTCGTTGCCCTCAGAGATGATGCCCACACCCTTGGCAATGGCTTTGGCTGTAATTGGGTGGTCACCTGTCACCATGATAACCTTGATGCCGGCTGAACGGCACTTGCCCACAGCATCAGGTACTGCAGCTCGAGGCGGGTCAATCATGGACATCAGGCCCACAAAGCACAAGTTGTCTGTTTGGAAGTTTACATCATCTGTGTCAAAGGCAAAACCTTTGGGGTATTGATCCTCAGGCAAAAACAAATGGCAGAAACCTGCAGAGACATAACAAAGATAGAGAGAAATATTATTGTCCTTGCACGCAGTGAAATGAGAGCTCTTTCAATTTGTTTGTTTGTTGTGAAGTTTTGTTATTGAACTTCCCACCCATAACATCATCCATAAAGATGATTGGCCTTTTCTCTGCTTTGGTTGTGACAGTAGGATAGCTCTCATTGTTTTAATTGCTACTTGCACTGAGTTCTGGTACAGAATGGTCAAATATCAACATAAGTCAATACATCAATTCTGTTGTCTTAAAGCCAATTTACAGGTCAGCGTTGGTCTGTCTGTGATGTGCTGCAATTACACTGAATAAACACTAGGTGGCGTTAAGGTCTCTATGCCACTGGTTGATTTCCTTGATGTGCTGTGTAGACTTCCTTGGAGTACTACAACGAGGAATCACAGAGATGGTCATGTTTTTGGACTTCCTCTGTGAGTATCTCCTCAACTTGGTCCATGGTTATATAAGAGCTGGTTTCCCTCTAACGTTTCTCAGCTTGTAATGATGATTTTAAAACTGGGGGCAAAAGTGGAAATGCAGAGGCGGGGATACTATGTGGTGGACCAATCACAGCTGCTGCGGTCTTCATCGACACGACATTACATTTCTTGGGAGGTGCGTGTGGGGGTACAGCCTAGCCTACGGCGTAGGGTCCGTGTGTACGCATAGGATATAGCATAGTCGACGCAGAAGAATAAATTGGCCTTTAGTTGTGTGTACCTGTGTTGAAAATAGTTCAAAATGTCATGTATTATGCCAGGCAATTTCCTCATGTCATCCTCCCAATAACATCCTAATAACAGTATCATATAAAAACCGAAGTATGTACTTGTTTACTTCTGCATTTAAAAATAAGATGGACAGGAAAGCAGCAATATTGTTGATCTGATCAGAAAACTAAAGTGGCAGGCAAATCATTTAAATGTATTATATGGAAAAGTGAGGATATTGTTTCTACAACTGAATGTTGCTTGTTCCTCATTCTCAACATGGTTTGAACTGTTTTGTTGTTCGTCTGTCCTTTTCAGTGGGTGTATTTTAATCATAATCATAATTCTAACATACCTCAACCTAAACACCATTTTATTATCAAACCCTTTATGATCAGGTGTGTTGGGGTTTCCTCACAGAAGGAAGCTTACTTTGTTATTTGTGAAAAAAAAAACTGTTAAGTCATATAAATACAGCAGTATTTTAGGGGTGAAATGATTACTCGAGTAATTCGAGTGACTCGATTATAAAAAATGGTCGAGTAATTTTCTGTGCCTCGAGTAATCGTTTATTTAATTTTAAAACTCAGAGCACGATATTTCGCACGGACGACTTTTAATGTGGCACACCATGCTTACATCACCCACACACAGGAAGGAGGAGGCGCGAAGATTTTTAGTTGAGAAGCAGGAATATGGAAGCAACGAGGGAAAAGAGCGACAACGGGCGAGAAAAAAAAACGCAACATGAAAATAATACAGCGCGCTACCCAACACTGGCAGAACTGGCAAAGTCTCTGCTGTGTATTTCAGCTACATCTACATCATCAGAGTGCCTGTTTTCAGCTGCAGGAAACATTGCATCAAAGCGCAGGTCAAGCCTCAGTTCTGAGCATGTTGCCATGCTCACTTTCCTCCATTGCAACCATAAGCTCCTTTAAAGACTTGAGCAGCACTCAGACACACACACACTAGTATGTTGAAACACATTTAAAAAGTTGTATTGATATTGTTTGTAAGAATAATGTTCAGTATATGTTGGCTTTGTAAAAAAGAAAATATTTAATTTAACATGTAGAAAACCTAGAAGTGGATTTTGATATACATCAGACTTGAAATTGTTTATTATTCTTATAATTCTTATTATTCTTGCTTTTTACCTTTAAATCAATGTGATTTTATTTTATTTCTATGTTTTTGCACTTTAAAAAAAGCAAGAGTTTTGTCACACAGACTTGAAATTCAAAGTAGAATATATAAAAAGGCAATGTTTACTGTATTGTGCCTTAATTTATGTTTGCTTTTTACCTTTAATGTGATTTCTAAAAATGTATTTCTCTTCTTTTTTTTTGGATTTTTGAAAAAAGCAAGAGTTTTAAACTTGAACCTGAAATGTTATTGTATTTTAAGCAAATAAATGTTTAATTAAAAAGCTTTAAAGTTATCTTTCGTGTATTTCTATTACTTTTAAAATAAGCTTAAGTAGTTATTGCAGAACCTGATTTCTTTCATTTATTTTTCCCGATTACTCGATTAATCGCAAGAATAATCGATAGGATAATCAATTACTAAAATAATCGTTAGCTGCAGCCCTACAGTATTTATGTAATTTGTGTAATATTTTAACATATGTCCTGGTGTTCTGAATTGCTTCATTGTTTCATACTCTCTCACTCACCCAGTACCCTCTCTCCCAGTCCACCAAGCTCCAGATATGCATTCTGGAAGGCCTCTTTCATCTCTTCATCCATTGGCTGTTCTTTGCCCTGCAGCATAATGGTGGAGCAGCGGTCCAAAATGCGCTCGGGTGCCCCCTTCATCACTAGCAGGTAGGGGTTATCATTGCCGTCTTCGGTCTCATGCACAGAAAGCTAGATGGATGATATACATATATCACAAACAATATAAATTATCTCCCAATCATTATTCTACCATATCTGAACTAAACTCTGGAACAGTGTAATCTATAATATAATATAATCTCTGTATCAATATAAGCAATCTTATTTTTATGTATACAATATTGTGCATTAATTTCATTCCCTCCTAGAAAGTAAGATTTACAGTCTATATAGCAGGTAGGTAGTAAGTGGTTATAATGAACCTTTCTCTGTCATGTGAAGTATTTCCCACATGCTTTACAGTACCAGCACTGAAGTCAACTACCATTAAGTCTCTCAGTGACCACCTTCCATTTGCCATCACTCCAAAAAACTTGAATAATGATATTAGACTACATCAAAACATTTCACCTGACTTGGACCAAGTATAATTTGCATATAAAGCAAACACAGATGATGTGTTTCTATAGCTATCCATACAGTTCTTAGTCATTTGGAGAAGTTTATCACGTTATAATGCTCACTGTGGACCACAGCTCAGCATTTAATACTCTACCAAACTGGTCACCAAAACGTCTCAGTCTTTTCTCTACAAATATTACCACAAGTGGACCTTTAAATGGCATATTTTATTAAAATACACTTAATATAAAACATTTTATGTAAACAAATGCAATAATTGCCACACATGAGCAAATGCTTTAACTTGTTAAAACAAATAAATGCATTAACATATTAACTGTGGCAGCCACACTTACAACTAGGGATGCCCCGATACCGATACCAGCATCGGGTATCTGTCCGATACCACGTGCGCGTACTTGTACTCGTATTCATAAAAGTGCTCCGATACTACAGGATCTGATACCAGCGTGATGGGAGCTTCGTTTCCTTCTAACAGACAGTATTAGTTTGCGCCACAAAATAAATAAATAAATCAAATTAAATCAAATTAAATAAAATTAAAAAATAAAATAAAAAAAAGAAGACGATGACTACGTACTGTAGCCGAGCTGAACAAGCCACTTAACGGCAGCTTGACTTTAACCAGCCCGGTAGTAGAGGAGGAGCAGCTATGTCAGCGGTGTGAAGGTATTTCCAGGTGAATGAAGGTGACAAAAGCAGTGTTAATTTCGTTAACGATAATTATGACGAAAAATATTCGTTGACGACCGTTTTTTCACGATGAAAACGAGACGAAAACTAAATAAAAACTAATATTTTAAAACGAAAACTATGACTAAAAGTATTAGACTTTACGTCGACAAAT
>BRDA01012350.1:13418-24613 GCA_036984385.1 Crenuchus spilurus | reverse complement strand
TATTGGTACTTGGTATCGGCAAGTACTTAAATGTAAGTACTTGTACTCGTACTCGGTTTGAAAAAATGTGGTATCGGTGCATCCCTACTTACAACACAAACATCATAATCAAATCTGTAGACGACACCACTACCCTTGACTTAATCTCAGACAACAAGAGGACCTACAGAACTAAAGTGTTGAATCTGATCAGGTAGTGTGTGCAGATAAGTCTCACAATTAACATTTTTTATGAATGCCGATGCATTGCTTTAACCCTCTCCAAACCTGTCCCTGTAGCAGTCTAGTACAACCCCAATTCCAAAAAAGTTGGGACGCTGGATAAAATGTAAATAAATGTAAAGAAAAACTAAATGCAATGTTTTGCTAATCTTATAGAACACGTATCAGATGTTGAAAGTGAGACATTGTACTATTGCATGAACTGTATTAACTATTTAGAACTTGATGACAGCAACACATTTCAGAAAAGTTGGGACGAGCAACAAAAAGCTAGAAAAGTAAATGGCACTAATAAAAACAGCTAGAGGAGCAATGTGCAACCAAGTTACATGACTGTGCATAAAAAAGCACATTAGAGAGGCAGAGTCTCTCTGAGAAGCAAAGATGGGCAGCAGAAGTTCACCCATTTGTAAAAAAACAAAAACATGTCTAAAAATTGTGGGACAATTTCTGAAAAATTGTGAAGACTTTGAATATCCTACCATATACAGTACATAATATTATCAAAGATACAGAAAATCTGGAAAAATCACTGAGTAAGGGACAAGGCTATACTAATACTGGATGCTCGTGATCTTCAGGCTCTCAGGCTGCACTGCATTAAAAACAGACATGATTCTGTACTGGAAATAAATGCATGGCCTCAGGAACACTTCAGACATTACTGTCTGTGAACACAATTAACCATCCAATCCTCAAATGCAAGTTAAAGCTGTATCATGGAAAAAAGAAGCCATATGTTAACATGATCCAGAAACGCTGCTGTCTTCTTGGGACCAAAGCTCATTTGAAATGTACTGAGACATTGTGGAGAACTGTGCGGTGGTCACATATCAGGTATGGGGTTGCATTTGAGGCTATAGCATGTGCAGCTTACACGTCTAGAAAGGCACCATTAATGCTGAACAGTATACAGTGGTTTTAAAAGAACACATACTCTTCCATCCAGGCATGTATACTGCAGAAAGACAATGCTAAACCACATACTCCATCCATCACAATAGCATGGCTTCACAGAAGAAGAGTGCAGGTTCTGAACTGACCTGCCTGCAGTCCAGACCTTTCACTAATAGAAAACATTTGGTGTATCATGAAACACAAAATCTGTCAAAGGTCCAGGACTGATGAGCAGCTAGAATACTACATCAGAGAAGAATGGGACAACATTCCTCTCCCCAAACTCCCACAACTTTTACTTTAACTTGTTAAAAGAAGAGGAGATGCTACACAGTGGCAGACATGGCAATGTCTCGACTTTTTTTTTTAATTTGCTGCTAATATCAAGTTCTAAATTAATTCATATTTTCAAGAAATTGTAAAAGGTCTCACTTTCTACATCTGATTCAATGTTGTACTGTGAATAAAATATGCTTATACAGAGATTTGCAATTCAGTGAATTCTGTTTTTTATTTACATTTTACACAGCATCTCAACTTTGCTGGAATTGGGTTTGTATTTATTTGCAGTATAATTATACCTGGTTTGGTTAATCAGTACCAATTAAATGATTGTCTGCTGGTCATTAATTTAATAAAGCAATGCAGTGGCAAAAGCATAGAGAAGAACATATGGAAATTCAAACTAGGTCACAACATAGCAATTTTTTATTAAAATGTTTATTTGTAACTATTATCTTGATATATTGTGTTTTACAAGGAAAAGCACTTTTTACTATGATAGGTGGTTTTAAATAGCACGTTTAGTTGTGTATACCTTTTACATAGTACTGCACATCATATTTCATTACTAACCTGGTACTTGTTGGTGGAGTTGAAGGGAATCTCTGCCACCTTCTTGTTCTTGTCCCTCATGGCTTTGACTGAGCCACAGGAGAGTTCAATACACTTCAGCAGGGCTGACTCTGAGGCATCACCAGCCACATCCCGCTTCAAGATTGGCAGGGATTCCTGTCCAGCCTTAAACACTGCCCTATTACAGAGTGCTGCTACACGAGCTAGTGACACCCACGTCACTGAAGTCTTATCAAATGATGTCCCTGAAAAGAAAATCATGCTTTGTTATTTAATATACTTAAAGGCGTACAATGAATTTTTGGCATCTTATTGTTCAGTGAAACATTACAGGTTTTTTCAATTAAAGGCCTAATAAGAAAACAAAACCTGTGGGCATTAGATATAATTGGGTGCACCCAGTACAGGCAGACAAAAAAGAGATAGCACATATCTGTTATTTCAAAGCTACCTGATGATAGATGTACACTCAAGGGACCATTTTCATATATTTTATCATTACCATCATTACCAAATACTGATTCCTTTTGATAGACACTTTCCCAAAATATCTGGAAGACATCTGTTACATAGTATAACATAGTGGAAAATGGCTACATTTGGAAATGTATCTGATATGATTAAACTATAAATTATTCTGCACAGGGCCACCTGCCAAATGCCATAAATCTAAAATGTAAATGTAGAGTTATAAATCTAAAATCACTGTCAAATTGTTCCAGATAGTATTATAATTGCAAAAACATTATTCACAATGCATGTATTTACCAAAATTCTCAGGTAGAAGGACATTACCTCTCTGTGTGCAGTGTAGTTTATTTTGTTAAGAAATGTAAAACTGGTATTATTAGCACTCAAGACATTTAAGATACATCATCCCTGGTCATGAAAATACTACTACAGTTAGAGCTAGAAATGCTGCACCAAAATGGTAAAAGTTACAAATGTAGTGACAACTCCTCCTAAAAGAATTAATTATTAGTATTTGGGGTAAATGCAGGTTTGTCCTCTCACCGGACTGGTCCTCAGTGGTGTCGGCTTCATGGATTTGATTGTCAAACCACATGTGGGCAACGGTCATGCGGTTTTGCGTTAGAGTCCCTGTCTTGTCAGAGCAAATGGTGGACGTAGAACCCAGAGTCTCTACAGCTTCCAGGTTCTTCACCAGACAGTTCTTACGAGCCATCCGCTTAGCTGTAAGAGTCAGACATACCTGAGAGAGAGAGAACAAAACACAAAGAAGGAAAGAAGAAAGGAATGAAGGAAGGGAGGGAGATAGGCAGACATATAGATAGACAAATAGATAGATAGAGAGAGAGAGAGAGAGAGAGAGAGAGAGAGAGAGAGAGAGAGAGAGAGAGAGAGAGAGAGAGAGAGAGAGAGAGAGAGAGAGAAACAGAGAAAGAAAGAAAGGAAAAAAGAAAGAAAGAAAGCAAGAAAGAAAGAGAGGGCCAAAGAAGTAAGGGAGGACAATTGGAATGAGTGGGCAAAAGAGAATACAAAGCAGAGTGTGAAACAGAAAGAAAGTATCAGAGTTGGAGATGTAGAAAGAAACAACGTAAATGAAAGAAAGAAACAAAAGTAGAGAGAAACAAAACAGAGCTAGTGTTAGTGAAACCTCACTTTAGGTGCTCAGTGTACTGTAGTGCAGTGCCGTGCAGCAATGCACTTGCAGAATGTTATAGAAAAAGCCCTGAAGAGCTAAGCACAGGTGCAGCCAGTCAAACACAGCCAAGCCAAGCATAGCAACAGTCTACAACTCCAAGTGTCAAACCTCTTCTATGCTGTAGCCATTAGTCAGTGCAAGCAAACTAGAAATACCACAGAGTAATACTTTTTCAGCTTTTCACAGTGGCCTAGGCCTTCAAAAGTGAGAGTCTGAAAAAGAGGATAAGAAAGAGAGGAACAGACACAAAGAGACAGCGATACAGTCACAGTCACAAAGTCACAGAGGATCAGAGAGAAGGAACTATAAAAAAGACAACAAGCCACACAGAACACAATATGTCACAGGCATAAAACACCACAGTAACACAGACAATCATCAACAAAACATCACACACAGTAACACCAATGTTGTCATAAGTAATGAAGAGGAATGAAGACAGTCAGCTACAGAAGCATGAGGAGCAGGAAGTACAGATAAGATAGCAGATAGCAATAGGAAAGATAAAAAATACACTATTTTAAATATTATATAATGTCAAAACCACACTAAAATCCCCTGTTGCCACATGGCAGTGTTATGCAGGAAACGGATTTGAGATGTTAGGTGTTTTATGCATTTTTGTTTTAGTTAAATGTTGCTTTAGATTGATATAATTCTCAATTGTCAAAACTCAAACAGCACAAAGTGTTATTTAATTTAAAGTAGCGCAAAGTGAGGTTTTTTTTAATGACTAAAGAATTTTTGATGTCACAGTATGCTAATGGTTAAATTTAGTCTTGATGGTTTGATTAGTTTCAGATTTACAAGTTAAACTGTATTTCTAAAAGAAATCATTCACAGTAGTTTTCTGATGGTTTTCTTCACATCAGACTTCAGGTCTGACACACAGTCAAAAACTAGAATAAGTAAATCAAGTGAATTAACCCTTCTAAGTACATACACACAGAGAAATAATAATTGAGGAAACAGGACAGAGAACAATAAAAATAAATCCGTTCTCACAGTGACAGTAGCCAGCAGGCCCTCAGGCACATTGGCCACAATGATGCCAATCAGGAAGATGACAGCCTCCAGCCAGCTGTAGCCGAGAATGATAGATAGGATGAAGAAGGTGACACCCAGAAACACGGCCACACCAGTAATGATGTGGATGAAGTGCTCTATCTCCTTAGCGATGGGCGTCTTGCCAGTCTCAAGGCCAGAGGTCAAAGTAGCAATGCGACCCATTACGGTACGGTCTCCGGTGCACACTACAATACCACGAGCAGTACCTGCAGCAAGATAAAAACAATTCAGAAGTGTTTCATGTGCTAGTTTAGAAGCAGTTATTTCTACTTAATTCAGCACTTTACACAGCAAAGACATGCTTTTGAAAAGCACTGACAATGTTTTGTCCTAAAGCACAAATCACAAAGTTTGAATCCCAATCATGCTCAATCAATCAATCAAATTTTATTTATAAAGTGCTTTTTACAACTGATGTCACAAAGCAGCTTTACAGGGTTAGTAATAACACACATCAAATCATTAATCCCTAATCCCCAGTGAGCAAGCGACAGTGGCAAGGAAAAACTCCCTCAGAGCTGGTGGAAGAAACCTTGGGAGGAACCAGACTCACATGGGGGACCCATCCTCCTATAGCCAAGTAATTATAAGTTTGCTGTTTGCCATCGACAGACTGGGCCTCGAGAAAGCAAACCTGGCTATACTCTCTCTTAGGGTGGGCAATATGGCGCAGTCTCCCTAGCACTATAAACAATGTTGACTGACACAGGTGTCTGCTGGGCGATCTATCAGAACTGGGGATCTGTGCTTTCCTCTGAGCACCGCAGCTGCCCAGCGGCAATGTATCACTAGCAGTTCGGATAAAAGTGGACTTGACATCACTGGTATTGAAGGAGGCCTGTGCTTGTCTGCCCCCTCCCAAGAGAGTCAGGGACATTGCAAGTGATAGTGATATTGAGAGTTGATAAAAGGGGTGGGTTAATTGGCCACTAAATTACATTGGGGAGAAAATCGGGGGTAAAAAAATAATAATAAAACAAAACTACAAATGCTGTACAAATATTCTCTCATTTACTCTATTTCAGATGATGACTGATGGGCTGATGCTACAGTTAGATTTGAGTCTACAGCCAGCTGCTCAGTGACAAAAAATCACCAAAAAATGGCTGAACTTAGCCAAGATGCAGTCAATTATTGAAAGTTTTGCACACTCTCTCGATAGTACTACAATTTCACAAGGTTACCTACTTTCCTAAAGGCTAGGTAGTTTCTCCTGTTTAGCTATAGGTTAGTTATAACGGTCCTTTGGTGTGCGGGGGACACTCCTGAGCACTTTCTTCGATGCCGTGGTGGCATCAGCCATCTTTTATGGACTGGTCTGCTGGGGCAGCAGTATCTCCACTGCTGACAAGAAGAGACTGAACAAGATCATCAGGAAGTCCAGCTCTGTTCTGGGGTGTCCTCTTGACCCAGTGGAGGTGGTGGGAGACAGGAGAATGAGGACTAAGTTTAATCACATGCTGGAAAACCCATCCCACCCCATGCATCACTCTCTGACAGCACTGGGCAGCTCCTTCAGTGCCAGGCTGCGGCACCCACGGTGCATGAAGGAGAGATACCGCAGGTCCTTTCTTCCACACGCCATCAGACTGTATAACACAAGCTGCTCTCAGTAATCTGTAGTTTACTATTTATTTATCTTAACTTTCCTCTCATTACTACTGTGGTGCTTTACTATGTGAAATATCCCAACTCGTCATCATTTTTTGTGCAATACAGGTACGTGCAATATTTCCCCATTTATTTACTGTCTATCTGCTATTTATTCACTATCAATCCTTGTGAAATTGTACTGGTCACAACATACACTTAAGGGGAAACCACTTTTCCTCTGAACTTTTTGAGATGCACTAGTATGTCAATACACACCAAAATCTGTTTACTAGAATCAGAATTAGAATATCTTTATTGCACCAGGTGTTACACATATGAGGAATTTGACTTGGTTAGAGTGACCCACACATGGCATGTAACAAGCACAATAAAAAGTTAGTAGAATAGAGAATAATAAAGTTAAAAATGACTGAAGTAATAACAGTAATAAGAGAGATGTAAATAGTGGACTAATATATACACTATAATATACAGAAGTACAGATGATGTGAACATTTACAGAGACTGAGCATCTGTGCAAGTGAGAATAGTACAAATAAGCAACATGTAGCAGTTTGTTTTTCAGTTCAGTTCAGTGAGATTTGGAAGCTCAGCTCAGCTGTAGATTAGTTTATGGACTAGAGTGTGAGGTGTCTACTGTTGTTGAGGAGCTGCAGCTCTGGGGAAGAAGCTGTTAGTGTGCTGTGTTGTGCTGGTTTTGATGGTCCTGACTCTTCTACCACAGGGGAGTGACTGGAAGAGGTGATGTTCAGGGTCAGTTGTGATTTTGCCAGCTACTCTTACCTCTCTTTACCAGATGGGGGCAGTAGCGCTCTATTGTGTAATTAAATCAGCCTCTTAGAATTAGTGTCAGGATTCATAGCGCAGCAGCATCTTGCTGACAGCCTGAGTGTACGCAGTCAGCCAATTTTTAAACAGTAGCATTAGTCTATTGACCTCTGCTGAGAGAGGCACTTCAGTGTGAGGCTCTCTGACAGTGAGTGAGAAGGATACTGAGAGCCACAGCCTCGGCTCATATGCAGCATTTCAACACTGACAGTCATCAGTAGGTAAAGGTAAAACTGATCCTACATCATGACACATGCTTTGAGAAGCTTCAAATGTGCATATAAAAATAATTACAATGCTGATGTCTTCTTACTTGTTAATAAGTGAACAGTAAATAATATTAAAACTTTGTAACAGTGAAAAAAGTGATGCTACAATTTTCATTTTACATTTCATTATAAGTGATATTATTTCTCCCTAACACCACACTACCTCAACCAGCACTTCAATACTCAATGATAAATATGAGGCACTGCTTGTTTTCATTCATTTCATCTACCCATGACAAAAATGGTCCATTTTGTGACATATACAGAGTGTATAATATGAAATATAACTGAATCTGTTTATGGTGTAATAATTATAATTATTATCATTATTATTATCATTCCTGTTTCACTACTGTTGCTATATCAGTGCACCTGAACACCACAACAGCATCACAGGACTGTGTGACTGTATCAGGAACTTATAATTAGTTGACCAGAGGAGGATGGGTCCCCCATGTGAGTCTGGTTCCTCCCAAAGTTTCTTCCTCCAGCTCTGAGGGAGTCTTGCGACTGTGGCCGTTGGCTTGCTCACTGGGGCTTCTGTGTTTTGTTATTACTAACCCTGTAAAGCTGCTTTTTGACATCAGTTTTAAAAAGCACTGAATACAAATAAAATCAATTAAAAACTGTGTAACATGAAAATGGTCTGATTAGATTTGTCTTGATAGAAAGAAAGAAAGAGAGGGAGAGAGAGAGATAATGTGTGGGCGACTGATAAACGACAAGTCGGGGAGGATACAGGAAAGGTAGTTGTCATGACAACGCTTTCTTCTCATCCATTTCACAGCAAGAAAAAAGAAAATCAGGACTACAGAATACAACAGACACATATAGCCAGAAAATGAGCTACTGAAGAAAACATGAAAACACAAACATTGAGAAAGTAAATGTGATTAGAGACAATGTGTAAAGAAAAAGCAGGAGTACCTTCAACACAGTTGGTTGAGAAAAAAGCGATGTTACGAGTTTCCAAAGGATTGTCATGTGTGCAGTCAGGTGACCGGGTCTGAGGCTCTGACTCTCCAGTCAGAGAAGAGTTGTCAACCTGAAAGATGTAAAAAATGACAAAAAAATAAATAAAATTATCATATAATGAACAGAACGTACTTCAGCTAATTAACAGCAGTAATCCTTAAGAAATGTATACCAAAATGATTTCCAAAACAACAACATATTTGTATTTTATTTTGTATAGTTTGTCTGGATGCTTACTTTGCAGCCATGAGCTGAGATGATCCTAAGGTCAGCAGGAATTCTGTCCCCTCCCTTCACTTCCACCAAGTCTCCAGCTACCACCTCCTCAGCATTAATCTGCAGCTTCTCACCCTCACGGATCACTAATGCTTGCTATACCATACACACAGACACACAAATGATATTTTTGAACACAAGAAGAGGATTACATCCAGGCATAAAGACAGTTTAAAGGATTTTATGTGTCTGAGGTAAGACAACATAAATGGGATTATGTTTGAAGACAAAATTTAGTATTCAGGATGCATTTAATGAAGCAGGACTGGTCACACATTTTGACTATCTGACAATGGAAGCAATGTTCTGAAAGCATTAAATGGAAATGTCACTAAATATATCATGCTTAACAGACGACAGCAGAGATCTGCATTATGCGTAATGCTGTCAATATCTGCACTGAATACAAATTTGAATTACGGTGTTTAAAATATTTTAAAAGAAAGATTTATTATAATTAAGCAACAATTATAATGTGAAACTGAAAATAAGCCTAATCTAAAAAATCTCATTTCAGTCTAAAACTGGAACAGATACTGAGATTTGGGTAAAAAATAAATATTTGTGTCTGTTGATTGTCAGTACCTGGGGAACCATGTTCTTAAAGGACTCCATAATCTTTGAGCTCTTAGCTTCCTGGAAGTAGGAGAAGCAGCCAGTAATGATGACCACTGCAGACAGCACGATACCCAGGTACAACTGAGGAAAGAGCAAGAGATTATGGATTAGGGTCTACACAATCTAGCGATTATGTTCTTTTGAGGGATTACTTACCTATCCCTACTTTTTCTGTCCTTGTGTTTACCTGCTTTCTTAGAAACTAATTGAGGACACACAACTATCCTTGAGCTAATTTTTAAATGAGAGCTGCAGTTGAGCTAATGTTTTATCCTTGCCATTATTTAATTTTGTCCATATGCTGTTCTGGTTTTTAGTTTCCCTTTTGCCAACAAGCAGTGCACTCCCTTACACTTGCTGTACATTCTCAACATAGTCTAGTAATAATGTTTCAAGATCATGTGTACATATACATTACTAAATCAAATGGCACTGCCCCTAACAAACGGGTTTTTGCTTTGAGCTTAGCAGATACTAAATATTACACCTAGCCAATGAAGAAATAATATGCTGTTGTATGTTGTATTGGGTATACTGTGTGTTAGCTGTGAATCTGTATTGAGAACATGCTATGTGATTATTTCTGTTAGTCCTTAAATGTCTATTGTGTTCCCTCTGTCTTTCCACTGTCACTGTTGTCCTGTTGACTGGATGGTCAGTGGCTAAACTTGGCTACTGTCCAGCCTTTATAACTCACAATAGCCCAGCTTTCGGTGGACAAGCTGAGGGTGTCTGTGGATCCCGTGCACACCAACAAACCAACTTTCCAGACTACATTGGCTAGTTCCTTGATGTGAAGGGTCTATGTGTGGTTAATTTCTATACCAATCAGCATTTGCTTGATGCACAGCTCCTCAAATTCAAATAACACAGTGGATTTGGAAATGTACACACTGTGCCCTCTGTTATGTTACTCATAAAATTGTTCTATGTGCTGCTATGCAGATACAAATATAAAGGACAAATCATCCTTTACTTTACATGTTACTTTTAACTAATAAACATTCAATGCTGTGTGAATTAGGACAACACCCACATCTCAGTTATTGTGAGCAAGTTCTGTGGTTGGGAGAAAATATCAAAAGACAAACATACAGCAACAAGTCTTCAGGTGTATTTTCAATTAGTTTTAGACCCTATATATCTATATTGGGTCAGACATTGATGCCATTTTTTCATCAGATATCAAACAGACAGGAACAATCCAATTACTAATCCAGATTCCAGTCCACAGCTTGTGTTGGACCATGATTCCGATGTAAAATAATGTAACACAAGACTCATGACAGATCCAGATTCCAGTCCACATCTCTCTTACCATGAATCCACAATGACTTCAGTCTGTAACTTAGTGAGCAAATATCAGCTGTTGATTTGACAAAAATGTCATCTGTTTTGGAGATATTTTATACTGAAAGCACTTAAAAGCAAGACAGCCTCTTGTAATGAATGTAAAGCCAATTTGTCAAGGCCTGGATATATAGTTTTGTTATACAGTACAGTTTAATCAAACACCTGCAGAGGTGTCACTTAAAAGAGTACCAGAGGTTCAAGCTAGCCATGACAGCTAAAAGACAGGGAGGCAGTAGACCCTCACTGATAACTTTTTAGAAACACATTAAACTTACAGCAGACAACACAAAGGCTAAAGGTGCTTAGCTTAATTATACTCAATGGCCAATCACTACCTGTATATTTAAGATATACAGTCAGGAAAATATGTATTTGAACACCCTGCGAATTTGCAAGTTCTCCCACTTAGAAATCATGGAGGGGTCTGAAATGTTCCTCTTAGGTGCATGTCCACTGTTTGAGACATAATCTAAAAGAAAAAATCCAGAAATCACAATGTATGATTTTTTTAATCATTTATTTGTGTGTTACTGCTGCAAATAAGTATTTGAACA
>BRDA01012349.1:60744-103698 GCA_036984385.1 Crenuchus spilurus | reverse complement strand
GTGTGTGTGTGTGTGTGTGTGTGGTGTGTGTGTGTGTGTGTGTGTGTGTGTGTGTGTGTGTGTGTGTGTGTGTGTGTGTGTGTGTGTGTGTGTGTGTGTGTGTGTGTCTGTGTCTGTGGCTTTTTTCCTCTGTGTCTTTGTTTTTATCTAGATACAGGGTGGTAACGGGTCCAGTCCTGTTCGAGGGTTACCTCCAGTCATTCGCTCTCCCCAGAACTCACATTCCCACTCTGCACCAGCATCTAGTGTATGTTTTACACATGTGCGTCCACATACATACACACATTGTCTACTTGCATGCTTTCTTCTGACACAATACCAAACATTCTAATGTTTGTAGAATATAGACTATGTAGTAATAGCAGTGTATAGTGTAGATGTGCTGTGTCCGGTGACCTTCATTTCTGTAATGCCTTTTCCTCTGATCCAGGTCAGACAGAACAGCTCATCACCCACCAGTCTGTCTTTTGGGGACCATATGATGCACCCTAAACAGTTAGCAGTAAAGAGCATCCAGGTACATGTCTTTCATTTCAAAAGCCTAAACAGCTAAATAGAAAACTGTATTTGATGGTGTTATTTATTTTCTTTAACCTGCCCCTTCTTTATTTAAGTTGGTGGAGGATGGGAAGATACAACTGTAATTCATTTGTTTTCAGATTGAAAGAATGGAAGAGTGTACAAATGATTTGTTTAGAGATTTGATATCTTTGGTTCTGGAGGCGTTTTTGTGTTCTGCTTTTACTGAAATTGAAATGTAACTTCACTGTTTGAACTTGAAATACTCCACCCTCCTTTCAGTTATTTCATAAGTTCTACACGCGCACACACAAATAGTGTGTGGTAAAGTTATCTCATTACTCTACTTATTCTCCAAAAAGCCAAACAAATCTGCACCAAAGTTAAAAGGAAATTGATCTCAGTGAGCACCATTTAAAACTGTGGTTCTCAACCTTTTGCAAGCTGGGCCCCCCCCCAATGCTGGTTCAGTGCAGTTCGGGTCCCCCTTCTGTAGCTGTTGTTAGTTTTAGTCTAGTTTTTGTTGACGAAAACTGACAACATTTTAGTCTAATTTTAGACATTTAAATGTTTAAAATATTTAATCTAATTTTAGTTGTATTTTTTTAGTTATACTATTTTAAATTAGAGCCATTTTAGACTGCTTACTGTTATTTTAATAAAACAATAGTCTTTAATTTTTGTTACATTTAATAACACAATGACATCAGATATTGTGGAAGAAAGTTGGCCCATTTTTCTTTTTCTAAAACACTTTGTGTTTATTTAACTTTTACATGACAAAATGTAGTATGTGAATACAATTTGGTATTAACGTGACTAAACACACACATTAACAGCAATCCATTCACAGCCTCTTAAAAACCAGAAATTATTATATCTGTGTAAATATCCAGTATAACAGACACACGAGAGAAATCTGCTCTCTGAGCTTTCTGTCACAAATGATAAAGGATAGATTAAGAGGGAAAGAGTTGGGTTTCTCCGGTGTGCTGGCCTTTTCTCATTTCTTTTACTCATTCCTGTTGGCGTTAATGTTAACTTGCACTTAATGTGGACTACCACTGCTTACGTGCCTTTCCTCTTCGTTTCGTTATATCACTGTATTTAAAATGAAACGGAGGCTGTATGTGTGTCTTATGGCTCCAGTTAGATGTGTTTGTGATCTATTTAACCTAAACACCTAAGATAATGATAACGGATTGCACATATCACCTTTATACACTGAAAAATTCAAAAATGAAAAATGAAACACATCAGATATACATATTCATCACCGTTATCGAACTAGTTAACATCTAGCTAGCTAGCTACATTAGCTATGTTAGCTTACGTTTTTGTAAAGCTCGTGGTGAGAACTGAGGACCTCTTGAGGTTCATCGTGCTTTTCCGTTATTTTAAATCCACAAACTTTGCACTCTGTTTTTTGTGTGGCAGTGAAAGTGAAATTACTCCATAAATTGCTTCTTCTTTTCCGTCAAAGCTGCGGCAGTGATGTCAGCACATTGTGTTGTTAAGCTTCACCAGTGTGACGGTGTAACGTGCTTTGAGAAAGTCAGACGTGCGGCAGGTTTATTTTAAAAAGCGGATTACTGGACAAAAACATTCTTTTTTTTATCCTTCTGTGACATTTTCGTTTTGTTTTTATTCGTCGACAAAAAGTCTAATACTTTGTCATAGTTTTCGTTTTAAAATATTCGATTTTTTATTTTGTTCTCGTCTCGTTCTTGTCATGAAAAAATGGTCGTCAACGAATATGTTTCTTCATAATTAGCGTTAACGAAATTTCCGTATTTGCATAGTTTGGCCGGGGGTGCGACTTATACTCTGGAGCGACTTATGTGTGAAATTATTAATACTGTGGCGACCCAGACGGCTCGCAAATAACTCCTCGAGAAGCCATTTATAGACGTGTGTTTTTATTGGTCAATCTCCAGCAATACAACACATCAGAGAGAATCAGACTAACATTCATGCACTCACTCACACAGTTATGCATCTGATCTACCCCCCACACCAACGGTGACTATCCTAAACTACACAAGCACTCACACATGCACACATTTATTCATACAACACAGAACACCTAAAGCTTTTACCTAGGGATGCCCCGATACCGATACCAGCATCGGGTATCTGTCCGATACCATGTGCGCGTACTTGTACTCGTATTCATAAAAGTGCTCCGATACTACAGGATCCGATACCAGCGTGATGGGAGCTTCGTTTCCTTCTAACAGACAGTATTAGTTTGCGCCACAAAATAAATAAATAAATAAAATTAAATAAAATTAAAAAATAAAATTAAAAAAAGAAGACGATGATATCAAGCTACTTAACGGCAGCGTGACTTTAACCAGCCCGGTAGTAGAGAAGGAGCAGCTATGTCAGCGGTGTGGAGGTATTTCCAGGTGAATGAAGGTGACAAAAGCAGTGTTAATTTCGTTAACGATAATTATGATGAAAAATATTCGTTGACGACCATTTTTTCACGACGAAAACGAGACGAAAACTAAATAAAAACTAATATTTTAAAACGAATACTATGACTAAAAGTATTAGACTTTTCGTCTGCGAATAAAAACGAAACGAAAATGTCACAGAATGACAAAAATAATGTTTTTGTCCAGTAATCCGCTTTTTAAAGTAAACCTGCCGCACGTCGGACTTCCTCAAAGCACGCTAAGCTCCACAGTCAGTCAGACTGGAGTTAACAGCACAACGTGCTGACGTCACAGCCGCAGCTTCGACGGAAAAGAAGAAGCAATTTATGGAGTAATTTCACTTTCGCTGCCACACAAAACAAAACAAAAAGCAAAGTTTGTGGATGTAAAATAACTGGGAAAAGCACTACTAATCTCAAGAGGTCCTCTCACCACCACAAGCTTTACAAAAAGGTAAGCTAATGTAATGTAGCTAGCTAGTTCGCTGATGATTATGTATATCTGATATGTTTCATTTTTTAATGTTTCAGTGTATAATAAAGGGGAAATGTGTAATCTGTTATCATTATCTTAGGTGTTTAGATTAAATTGATCACAAACACATCTAACTGGAGCCATAAGACACACATACAGGCTCAGTTTCATTTTAATTGTAAGAATTGATATTTATTAGTACTCTTATTGGTACTTGGTATCGGCAAGTACTTAAATGTAAGTACTTGTACTCATACTCGGTTTTAAAAAATGTGGTATCGGTTCATCCCTACTTTTACCCCTACATGAACCCACAGAACAGTTACACTAACCCTCCCAAACCACCCCCAAAGGCCCCTGGGAATATGCAAAACGGCAAACCATCGCCTATGGTAAGGCGAGGCCCCCTAGCACGCCACAATACATTATTACCGGTATATCATTTTACATGTTATTTTCACACTAAACTGCAAGAGGGTGCTCTAGGCCCGTGTTGATAATTTCAACATTGCAGTAACTTTTAAAAACAACTGGAAAACATGGGTAGGGGAAATGGGGTCAGCATCATGCTTCCCATCACTGTATTCCTGGTAAAATGCATCTAGCACTGGAAGCGCGGATGCAACGAAATTTCTCGTCAGGGGAAAATCCCCCGCTTGGCTCGCCACCCTGCTGGGAGACGATGAGCGTCCTATTGATACGCCAATTACATGACAAACTCTCCAGTGCAAAGTGAGGGAAGCCAGTTTCACAGAAAGACACTCGGAATACTATATTATATTTTAAAATCAAATGAAGAACACAGAGAAAATGTATTTATTTATTTGTTTTAGATCGTTTTAGAGATTTATTTATGCATTGCCGTCTCCAGGGCAAAGTGAGGGAAATATCTCAGAAACTCAGGCCACACAAACACTCAAAATACTATATTATATTTTAAAATCAAACGAAGAACACAGAGAAATTTATAACATTTGATTGACCAAACTTATTTTCTTTAATTGGACGTAAATTCTAGGATTGTCAGCAGAACTTGAAATATGCATCTTGCAGAACTTAAATTAGACCAACATAAAAAAATAGGTTCAACGGGCCACTAAGATTTTTTTAGTTGGTGAGACTTTTTTTTTTTTACAGTGAACACAGGCTCGTTTGTTGGGACAGAGACTCCTTTGACTTTTGCAAAAAAAAATTTATTTCACAATTCAATTATTGACCTAATTACTAAAAGGCTCAGCTGCAGCAGTAAGAATTGTTACATGCTAAATGACCGAAGCTAGCATTAAGCTATTCACTAGCTGCCACCACAATTAAAGAAAATAAATATAAAATAAAAAAACTAAACTAAGCCCAAAATATTAACAAAAATATAATCTAATGAATTTCAAAAGATAGAAACGAAAAATTTAACACAACAGTAGAAAAACAATAATCTAATATTACCAAAAAACCGCAAATATCACAAAGTACATTAATGGCTTCTGGGCGATGAAACCAAGAAAAGGAAACCAATAAACAAAGAAATAAACCAAAAACAAACAACTTAATAACCACTTAAGGTGGTAGTTTTTTTCACAGCCAGTCACTACAGGGATGTCATTTAAACACAGCTTAGTCAGTCGGCAGCAGCGCTGAGGCCACAAGCGAAAAAGAGTAGAGGGAACAGCGGGCAGCATGACTCTGGAGTAAAGCGCAGAATAAAGATTAATAAAGAAAAATGTGTCAGTGGTCGAATCTACATTTGGGTAATATCCTGGCATATTTGCACACCATGAAGTGTTATGGTAGCATGGCATGATTATTTCTAATAATATTCTAAATTAGTTTATTTTTGCGCTTCAACTAACGCTGCAGTGACGCGACTGTAAAAAGGATCAATGTTTTGTAGAACCAAAACAAAATATAGACAATAATGACTGTTATTGTAATAATGTTAAATAATAATAATAATATAATAATAATAACAATAATGTTAACATACCAGGCACGTTCTCAGTTGTGTCAGTGTTCAATTATTTAGCCTGTTGGTGCCTCTATTCTATTTTTATTTTAAATTACTTTTCCAAATGTCTGTGCTTGGTGTTAGACTTTATGAAATAAATTTAATCCAAAAATGCGACTTATACTCCAGTGCGACTTATAGTCCGGAAAATACGGTAATACTGCTAGAGAGGAGCACTGCGTGTGTTGTCGGACTGTCACTGACTTCACGTCAGTTCAAAATACTGCTCTCTGATTGGTGGAAACTGGCTGATTTGTGCGTTATAATAATCCACTACTTACATTTCAAAGGGGGCGGGCATTGCTGCATCTCCTTTGTAGTAATAGTCAATGAGTCCGGGATGTTTCTGATTTTTTTTCCCTGCCCACGTCCCCGTGCTCATGCCCCACTGGGAGAGTGCGCCCCCCTGATTGAGAACCACTGATTTAAATGACACAGTCAGCTCTGCTTGATTTAAAATGAACATTTGACAAAGAAACGGCTGCAACTCAAAGTCTAAAAAGAAATGAAACAAAGTTTGCAGATATGTTCCTGAATAAAAAAAAAAAAGACCTAACCTGCGTAGGTTACGCTGGGACTCTTCTTCAGCTCACTATTAATCTATTATTTTTAATATTTATCTTAATGATATTGCTGTCATTTGTGAGTGCAGAAACTATTAAACTGAGCAAAACACACGAGTGTGCAGGATTGGCTAATCTGACCAAAAACTGTGTCAAAGACAGTAAAAGAACAAGAAATGTGCATTTGCATTAGCCTCATGCAGACAGTACATGCAAATGATTTAAAAAAAACAAAAATTAAACGTATGTTTTAATGTATCATGTAATTAATATTGCTGTCATGAAGGCAGATGAGTAATTTGAGTAAAGCTATTTTTATGAAATTAGTAACTGTAATGTGATTACATTGATAAACAGTAATCCTGTTGCTGTATTTCATTACTTTGTACCACATTACCCTCAATAATGCACACACACATTTAATTTGTGTCCCTGGTTCCCACGCAAGGTCCAGACTGATCTAACGGTGTTGAAGCTGGCTGCTCTGGAGAGCAATAAGAACCTGGACCTGGAGAAGAAGGAGGGAAGGATAGACGACTTGTTACGGGTGAGGGAGGGCAAAAGAAGAGAATAATTGCTGTACTTCTTCATCCTGTCTTCTTGTGAAGTGATCTGTTGTTGGGTTGTGGAAGCTTTATAGGCTTCTCTGACTCATGGAAATGTGTTCTTGTTTTCATTTATTTGTCTTCTCCCCTCACAATAGGCAAACTGTGATCTCAGGAGACAAATAGATGAACAACAGAAACTACTTGAAAAGTACAAGGAGCGCTTAAACAAGTGCATCACCATGAGCAAGAAACTCCTCATTGAAAAGGTGAGGAAAAACGGCGAGGTTCTATTATGATTTTATTTTAACTTAATCTGAGACATAAACACCGCCTTCCAGCTCTCTTGAAATTATACCCTTTAGATTGTCTACCTTAGAAACCTGTTAAGAGCATTGTGTGTATGGATGTGATATCAGAGCACACAGGAAAAGCAGGCATGTCGAGAGAAGAGCATGCAGGACCGTTTGCGTTTGGGACATTTCACCACTGTTAGACATGGAGCCTCCTTTACTGAGCAGTGGACTGACGGATACGCCTTTCAGAACCTTGTCAAGTAAGTTTTCCCCTCCTTCTGTGAAGGAGTTATTGTGACTGCCCAGTAGGTGGATATCCATGTGAATAAAAGCGAGCTGTCAGTAATGCTGTGTCACTGCACAGCTTGTTCTTATGCTATGAAAGTAGCTCTTGTCAGATGTTATTTGATGTGCATTTTAATCTTAATGTAGTCCTCACAGTTTGACGCTTCCAGCTTGCGTGGCTTATGTGGTACTTGATGTGTTACTTATTTGTGCATCTGGCAGGCAGCAGGAGTCTATAAACCAGCAAAGGGAGGACATAGAGAGACAAAGGAAGCTCTTAGCTAAGAGGAAACCTCCCTCAGCCAACTCCCAGACCCCTAATGCCAACTCGGAGCCAAAGCAACGCAAAACCAAGGCAGTCAATGGGGCTGAGAATGACCCCTTCCTCAAACCCAGCCTACCTCAGCTGTGAGTGATCTATGTGTTTTGTGCTGCAACACAGTTCTTGCTTCAGACATATGAGATCAAGTGGAATGTGTGTGTCCCTGTGTGTTTGCAGATTAACTTTAGCTGAATATCATGAGCAGGAGGAAATCTTCAAGTTGCGTCTTGGCCACCTAAAGAAGGTGAATAAGAGCGTTAGTTTAAAGTGTGTTGGAAGGATTTTCAAATGGCTGGTTAATCAGGGTCATTATCGCTGATGAATCATTGGCTGATTATTTTTAAACAAACGGCATGCACTCATGAGGGCAGTAAACAAAAACTACTTATTTACAGGCTCTCCAACATGGTGTTAATTTTGTCATTCTGTGAGCCAATGATGATGAGACTGATCATTTCTTGGCATGTCATCATTGTTTAAAAAATAAATAAATAAATATATGTATAGCATTATTATATTTTGGCCGCCAACCACCCTGCACTGTAAATATTATCAGCCCCAGCCAATGAGAAACCCATACTGGTTGATCCTCTAACTTTGGCTATTAGTACAAAAGCTACTTCTTTAATCTGTCTCCTTGTGTTGACTGCTCCCTGCATGTGTATTAGTGAATGATGGATGGTGTTTATGCTATAGGAGGAGGCAGAGATCCAGGCCGAGTTGGAGCGCTTGGAGAGAGTGCGGAACCTTCACATCCGTGAGCTGAAGAGAATAAACAACGAGGACAGCTCTCAGTGAGTACTGTCACCATGGTGACACTGAGCCGCCTTCCATGGCTGCGTCATTTATTTATGCCTTTAAGGGTGTTGCCTAACATTATACTTTTCTAGCTGTATATAGAGTATGGCTCATACAACTTGTCTGTGAAAGATAAAGAGGCTTTGTGAGTTAGGGTTCTGAGATGAGACATCAGAGATTTATCCACATTTATATTTCAGAAGGGCTTGCACTTTGAAGCTAAGGACTCATCCACATGAAACTTTTTCTCTCCATTTTCACAACAACAGGGTTTTAAATAATCTCTTCCTCCTCACCAAAACACAAAACGACTTAAACTCTCACATGAGCATGTCTATCCAATTCAGACTGAAAATGTTACCAAAAAACATATGATGACATTAAGAGCATGCAAATGTACAAAATAGAGCACCAAGCACTGATATTTTCTGACATTGGGTTTAAATGTCCTTGCTGCACTGTTGAAATGCCTCTCTGCTCTAGGCTGTAACTAAAAAGTAAAGATAAATTTAGTTAAAAAATTATTATAACTCACAAATTGTTTAACACTTCAACAACTCTGTTGTGTTCTGCATGCTTAGTAAAGCAGCAACAGGTATGCACAAGTTCCCGCTGTGATGTCAGCATTTTCAAAAAGGTGTTTTGACCAGATGAGTTTTAAAAAATCTCGAAACTGCAGAGCATTTTCAAAAACCTTTCATTGAGAGCCTGAAATGCAGAGCCCAAAAAATGTGGGTATGTGTAGATTGTGACGAAAGTTACTTAATCAAATATAGATACTAGTAAGTAAACGGTCATATATTTTATATTCATGATAGGTAAATTGACGCAGTTGAAACTTTTTGGGAGGATTTTAATGTTGAGGTTAATGTTAATATTTGAATAACTCCAAATGCAATATTAAAAAAATTGAGATTCCTGACTTGTGATTTTCTTAAGCCATACTGATTGACATTAATAGAAGAAAAGGTTTGAAAAGTGTCATGTAATAATTTACAGGTAATTAATATAAAATATCACAGTTCAAACTTTTTGAATTAAATGAAATTAATAACAATGAACTAGTATTCTATTTTTTGATATGGCACTGTATTTAGAAATTGAATACAGACACCAAAAGTAAAGGAGTGAAAGATTTTGGTATCACACTGTCTGATCACATATAATATGGCATCAAATAATTTCTCTGTATTTGTCATCCTCAGATTCAAAGACCACCCAACTTTGAATGAGCGCTACCTGCTGTTACATCTTCTAGGAAGAGGAGGGTTCAGTGAAGTTTACAAGGTAAGTTAGTTCATATCCCTACATGGTGACTCCATGACCATACAGTCTGAGAGATACGAGAGTGACATTTCATGTGTTAAAAGTGTGTTTTTGGGCTTCTTTAGGCTTTCGACCTTATTGAACAACGGTATGCAGCTGTAAAAATCCATCAGCTAAACAAAAACTGGAGAGAAGAGAAGAAAGAGAACTATCACAAGTATGTTAAAATCAAACATCTGAAATGATGTTATCTCAAAGTGAAAATGCCATGGGGGAGTTTACAGAAGTGTAATATCAAATGACATGCCTTTAAATGGTTATTAATAATACTACTACTACTAATAATTGTTGTTGTTGTTGTTGTTTATTATTTATTACATTTTGAAATTATGCTTTTGGTTTTCATTGATTTAAAGCATTATATCAGTGGTTCTTAGCCTTTCTCTTGGCACGACTGCAACAGCTATTTAATGTTCTTGATGGCTTGGTTCACGTGTGGTGCAGATTGGATTAGTTTATCAGGGGGACATCTGTAATGAAATGTTTTACAAATATCCTCATTGATCATAAAACTCCTGCTTTTGGATAGCATTCGTTTTTAATAACCTGTTTGTGTCATGTGATATGGCCATGCTTACTGTTGTTTAATTGTTTATGCTTATAATTGATTTACGCTCCTTATCTTTATTATTTGTCTATTATTTTTCAGATTGAAAATTATGTATTATTTAAAGTGTTATTATTTTAACAGTATTGAACATCAGATTTGTAAGGAACTAAACTTGCTAAACACAACATAACATGAAAACATAAACATAGGCTTAAATTAAACTGAGGTTGCATTTGTTTTTTAATATAATACTTAGAAACAGTTTAATATAGCCCAACCTGGCTGTTTATTGAAGAGAAAGTAACCCATGTGTGACTGTTTTAGCAATTATATTTTAACAGGACTTCATAGACTACAGTGTACACCCCTAATTTCAAAATGTTGGGATGCTGTTTAAAATGTAAATAAAACAATGCAATGATTTGCAAATCTCATAGACCCATTTTATTCACACAGATGTTGAAAGGGATGCATTTGACCACTTCATGAACAAAACATTCTCATTTAGAATTTGACGGCAGCATCACATCTCAAAATGTTGGAACAGAGCCTTGTCTACCATTGTGTAGCATTCCCCCTTTTATCAACATTCTGTAAATGACAGAGCGCCTCATTTGGAGGGAAAAATGCACAGCTGTCAGACTCGCTCTGAAAAACGTCTCTTCTTATTTAAGCTCCTCTCACAAAAATCTAAAAATATATTTCGATTCAAGCTATATATATTTGTAAAGTACCGGGGTATGTTACATAAGTGTTTTAGCGGAATTTTGTTTATATGTCACCCGCGGGACTGCGGACTCCAGAGGGTTAAAAAGAGGCAAACTTGGAGATTTGTTCTTGCCATCAACTTCTAAATGAGTTAATATTTTTTAAAGAAATGTTATAATGCATCAATTTCACCATCTAAAATGTTCTGTTGTGAGTAAATTATGGGTCTGTGAGATTTCCAGATCAGTGGCATGGCTGCATTACTTGCCATCCTAGTAACTTGTTTTTTAGTAGATCATACAGTTATTTTCTTGCAGTACTGAGCATCATGGGAGGCCCTCCCATCTCTTTGTTAAATAATGATCCCCATCAGACAGCAGACAATAGGATGCACATATGATGAAGTGATTCACTTCAGCCTTGTGAGAGTTAATATGTAGAATATGTTGGTGTCTTTGAGGACTGGGTTTGGAAACACTGGACTGAATGATTACCTGAGAATGGTCAGTGGTTGGTAGAACTGACAG
This sequence comes from Crenuchus spilurus, assembly GCA_036984385.1. Classification (NCBI taxonomy): domain Eukaryota; kingdom Metazoa; phylum Chordata; class Actinopteri; order Characiformes; family Crenuchidae; genus Crenuchus; species Crenuchus spilurus. The sequence continues at coordinate 92,339 of BRDA01012349.1, read as the reverse complement.
CTAAGACAGGTCCAGTTTCTGTCTGCTCATACTGTATTGGTGTGGGAAGGTACATTTGATATGTGCAATAAGGCATTTCCAGGCTGATTGGTATTCTGTTCAGTGCTGTAAATGTCTGGAAATCCAGTCAGTTTCACCTGAGGCTGACTGGCTGACTGCCTGCCTAGGGCTCACCTCTGTTGCCCATGGTAACCTCTCTCACTCTCACGCTATTCGTTTCACACTTACTATTGCTCACTCACCAACACCCTCTTTTCTCGCTCTCTCTCTCCCTCTCTCTCTCTTTCCCTCATATGCAGACATGCCTGTAGAGAGTACAGAATACACAAGCAGCTGGATCATCCACGAATAGTCAAACTTTATGACTATTTCTCACTGGACACAGATACGTGAGTAGCTCCTGTTTTGCTTTTGTATTTATTCACCATCATGCCAACTAAAACTTCTCATATTTTGTTCAAAATGATCACATTTAAAGCACAACTGATTAGCATGGCATTTCCAGAAGGTTCACAAGGTTATCATAAGATGGTGGCAACACTTACCATTACTCAGCAAGACTGGTGGAAAACATTTCATACTAACAGTGTTGGCATTTTTGGCTGAAGGGTTTCTTTAAAAATATGATGCTTTTGAGAAACTGGGCCAAGAGCTACATCCATATGACTCAGATTTATTTATAGATGAAAACCTTTGTACTGTTACATACTGGAAGGAAAGGCAAAGTCTCCCAGATATGATTTAGTATATTGCATCTATTCTTGATGTTTATTGTGCCGTGATTATTATAATTGTTTATTTACTTTTTATTCTTATTGCATTGTAGGTTTTGTACAGTTCTGGAATACTGTGAAGGCAATGATTTGGACTTCTACTTGAAACAGCACAAACTGATGTCGGAGAAAGAGGCTCGTTCAATTGTTATGCAGATTGTTAATGCACTAAGATACCTGAATGAGATCAAACCACCTATAATACACTACGACCTTAAACCAGGTATTAAGCGCACAAACACACACTTCATATAGGTATACAAACCTGACCACCACAGAGCAGGTATTATTTGGGTGGTGGATCATTCTCAGCACTGCAGTGGCACTGATGTGGTGATGCTGGGATAGTGTGTTTTCAAGTCAAATTTATTTATAAAGCCCTTTTTACAATCGTTGTCACAAAGCAGCTTTACAGGGTTAGTAATAACAAAACTCAGAAGCCCCAGTGAGCAAGCAAACGGTGACAGTGGCAAGACTCCCTCAGAGCTGGAGAAAGGGAACCCATCTTCCTCTGGTTAATTAATTAATTGATTACAGTCTAAACGTACATTAGATTTGTTATTGTATACAATTAAAGCACAAGCCTGCAGGGACAACATAAACTCATTAGCTATTTGGCTTCCTAGCTGTCCACACTTACAGCAATGCTTTCTACAGTCATAGCTGAAGCTCAGATAAACAAACCATACTCAGCACTGCCCTCTAAATGTGTAAACACATTTTTTGTTTAGATTATGTTCATGATTCATTTAATTCTGCTTTATTTTATTTACTAGTGCATCTTTAAAAATAAGTGTTGTGAAAAAATTGTGCATAATAAAATTTTAAAAAGTGATATTTTAGATTAATTATACATAAAGTGATATATTTTTTGCCTTTTTATGTTGTAATGTTGATGCTGTTTGAATAAGACTGAGGTCTTGATTTTTCTGTGGAGAAGTATACTCCCTTGATTAAAAAAAAGCCTGCAGTCTTTTTCTGCTGCATCTAGTCCAACCTGTCATATTTTGGGTGAATTTTTGACCGGTCCTTGTTTTTTGATTCTCATGTGAAGCAGCTTAAGTCTAGTTTTTATTTCATTTGAGCAATATTAGCAAACTGAGTGAAGTGAAGACAAGAATGGCCATGGGTATGTTGGTGATGGTCAAATTGACAAAGATGTGGAAAAGCAAGTCAATTAGCACCAACACCAAACTAAGACTGATGAAAGCCTTGGTCTGGCCACTAGCTACATATGGATGTGAAGCCTGGACACTGAAGAAAGAGGAAGAAAGACTTATTCAGGCTTTTGAGAACAAGTGCATCAGGAAGTTGCTGAAGATCTCATGGATGAAGATGATGACCACTGAGCAAGTCTATGAGATGCTAGAACTCAAAAGGAGTTACTGATGCATGTTAAATATTGCGAGTTACATTACTTCAGTCATGTGATGAGACATGCACATGAGAGCATTGAAGGAAGTGTTATGACTGGACTTGTGGAGGGAGTCTGAAGATGTGGAAGACCAAGAATAACCTGGATGGATAACATCAAGACATGGACTGGATTATCAGGTGCTAGCCTGCTACAAGCAACCAGAGACAGATGGCATTGAGAGAAGTGACTCGTCTGTGCAGCCTACCATCGCGAAGCGATGACGGCGTATGACATGACATAGCAAACTGAGAACTGTTGTGAAGAGACAAGACTTTGAAATGCTTATACATGCTTTTATTTAATCTCGTATTGATTACTGTAATACCCTTTTAACATCCCTCAGTGTGTCGGCCCAAAACCGTCTGCAGTCGATTCAAAAAGACTTTTAAAAAGGTCAACTAAATGTTTACATATTACCCTTATTTTAAGATCACTTCATTGGGTTCCCATTGATTTTAGGATTCCGTTTAAGATTTTAACTATTGCTTACAGAGCACTGCACAGCCAGGCCCCTAAATATATAATTGACCTGCTACATCCCTTATACTTCAGCTCGATTGCTCAGGTCAAATGAACTGCGGTTACTAACAGTTCCTTGGAACCACTTGGACACGTGGTGACCTCACAAGCTTTTAAGGTTACTGAACCTAAGCTGTGGAACTCACTGTCTTCTAATTTAATTTAACATCTGACCTCTTTGAAAAGCAGCTAACACCTATCATTTCAAGCAGGCATTTGGTCTAAATATCTGTTTTTATTTATTTTTTAAAGTATTACAAATATTAACTCACTTATTTTACGTTTTTCCTTTTCTTAATTTTTATGTAGTTCTTCTGTTCCTTTATCTTTTTATATTTAAGGGGCTTTGTGACTAATGTCTGAAAAGTGAAGTATAAATAAACTTTAACTTACTTAAATAATAATTGTACTTGAAATAATTTGGGATTTCTCATTGTTATAAGCTATAAACCATTCTGATCAGCAGTAAACCCAAAACAGCCTAGAAATGTCATTTTACCTGTAATGAACACACCCTTTTGAATGTAATTATGCATTACAATGTTTATTTGCATCAACATAACTGATGTAAACATTCTGAAAGATAACCACTGTGCTAAGTAATTGTGGTCAACTTAAATAAATGTGATCGGGAGACTGTGGCAGGTTATCTGATCATTAATTTTTTTGTTTTAAGGGAATATACTGCTAGTGGATGGAACAGCGTGTGGAGAAATAAAGATCACTGATTTCGGATTATCTAAAATCATGGATGACGATAATTATGGAGTGGATGGAATGGACCTCACATCTCAAGGAGCTGGCACTTACTGGTAAGAGGGTGACACATGCACATGTTGAGGCTTATTCACATATTTCCATTTGGTTGGAGTACTTGTGCTGTTACTCAGCCTCAGGTTTTTGGGTTTTTTTCAAATTTGTACAGAATATGTGGTGTGTGTGTGTCCTGAGATTTATTGTGGTTCCTTTAAGGTACTTACCCCCTGAGTGTTTTGTTGTGGGGAAAGAACCTCCAAAGATCTCCAACAAGGTTGATGTCTGGTCTGTGGGAGTCATTTTTTTCCAGTGCCTCTATGGAAGGAAGGTAATGAGATTGTATGGAAGTGCAGTAATTAACTGAGTATTCCAACTGAAATTGAATCATCTTCAAATCAAAACATCACTTAATCTCATATAAAATTTAAATATTAATCACATTGTCAGCTTTAAATAATCTGGTAATGGTGAAATGTTAGATAATGGTGAAATGCTTAATTATGCAGTATCTTATTGAATTACTAAGATACTAATTTTTGTAATAATGATTCTGCTCTGTTTCAGCCATTTGGCCATAACCAGTCACAGCAGGACATTCTGCAGGAGAACACTATTCTCAAAGCAACTGAGGTGCAGTTTCCAGTGAAGCCCGTGGCCAGCAATGAGGCCAAGGTCAGACAATAAAAGTTTTTTATTTTTAACGTTGTGGTATTGTGAATACAAGGGGAATATATATTTAGCAATACGGTGATGTGTAGAGTTGTTTCATGTATATTACAAGAGTGCCCTCTAGTGGTGTGAACATAGAACTGGCTGTTAGTGTCTCATTTAACTGCAGGTTCTCAGCATTAATGCCACTGGAAATAGATTAACTACTTCTGTTATGTAGCTGTTATTTCAGCTTTTACAAGTAGCCTTATATGGAGGACCAAAAATGACAAAAGTACGTATAAATGAATGAATGAATAAATAAATACATGGAGGACCAAACATGACAAAAGTATAAATAAATTAATTGATAGATAAATAAATGAATAAATAAATAATTAAATAAATAAATGGAGGACCAAACATGACACAAGTATAAAGAAATAAATAACATACAGTTTGAAGAAAAGTAAATGCACACGAGTGGAAATACATAAATAAATAAAGTAGACATGTAAAAACATTGATTAGTATATACACTTTTTCTTGAAAAAATGTTTATTTATTTATTTATTTATTTATTTATACTTTTGTCATGTGTGGTCCTCCATAGCCTTAACCTCCAGGATAAGAAAAAAATGGGCATATAATTTGTTAATGTGGAAAAAACTTTGTTTATAGAATCTAAAGGTTCATGTTTGAATTGTGGACATTTTGGTATAACTGACTGAAAGACTTTAAAATAAATATCAGTACACGGGTGTTACAGTACTACGTTTTATGATACGGCGTCAATTCTCAAAAACATATCAGTTTTTAATGAATAATGAAGTGAAAGCGACTCACTGACCAATGTTCTTGCACACAGAGGAATTAGTTTCTCAGACATTGGTTCATTTTCTGTTATGTTTAAACCCTAGACCTCTGGATAGCATTGTTGTAACGGGTCTCCAACCATTAAATTTTTCCACTCCTAATATAAAAGTAATATTAGGCTGCTGATACTTTTCCTAAAATTAGATTTTAAATATCACAGTATATGCAGTTTCTTGTGATATGTAACCCGTTTCATGATACATATGCTATCTCCAGGTTCTTGCCAGTACACAGCTCTGTGACACATGATCCATCACTGAGGATATTTTAAAATATGGTGGTTCTGTACTTTTGACACATTTTGTCAAGTACAGACCTTTAACTGTAAAAAGTCAAGTTTATTGTATGTAAGACCCCATATAGGTGATAATTAAATGATAATCTATTGTTATTGCTAAATATAAATATTTGTATGCAATAATAATGTAATTTGCAATGAATTAAATAAATTGGAAAAACCTGATGTATAAAATGATACATGTCTTTTGCCCCCTGGTGGATTTTTCATGCACTGCATGCACCAGAGAAACATGCTGATTTCAACGTTTGTAAAACTCAGTGTATTGGGTAAAAAATAGCATTTTGTATGTTTTTCTTAATTTAAAAAAACGTGAGCAATTGATTCTGGATGTATGAAATATACAGTACAAAAAACACAATGTGTTCTCATTTCTTTTTCAGGGTTAATACTTTGTATGTTTACTTCACAAGTGTTTTGTGTGTCATTTTGACAGGCGTTTATCCGACGGTGTCTTGCCTATAGAAAAGAGGACCGCTTTGATGTGCACCAACTGGGCAGTGACTCCTACCTGCTGCCTCACATGAGACGCTCCAGTTCCTCTGGCAACCTGGCCTCAAGTCCTGCATCTTCCAGTGTCATCTCCTACTGACCTGTACTGTCTGTCTGACTGACAGCCATACTGGCCCATCCTTGCTCTTCGTACTGCAGGAGCCAGGGAGACGTCAAGCAAGCAAGGGAAAAGAACGCTTGATTCCTCAGGTTGTAGGTGTTGGGGATTAAAATGGTTCAAGGTTCAAGCTTGAGTTTGGTTTTGGGTAGAGGGAGTGTGGAGTTTGGACCAAGTGAGGTATATGAAATAAAAGGAGGGATTAAGCAGAAATGAACATTCATACAGATCGTTGCATCAGTGTCATTGAAGTAAAATGGCCTTTTGAAGATACTTTAGAGCACTGCTACTTTAAGTACCTTGAAATGTGATTTTTTTTTTCTTTTAATTATTATTGTGGCAGTTGCCTTGAAGGGATATGAAGACCTGGCAACCCACTGTATGGATAAATTAACGTCTCTGCCAGACTGCCATGATTTTAAATGATTTGTTTGGCAGGCTTTTGTGAAAGGAACCTACATTCATCGTTACTGTAGGTGTTTAAAGATTTCACTATCAGCTCAGCGGTAAATGTTTTGTTTTTTGGAGGAAAGTGTTAGTTCTCTTCTTTGTACAATTAGCTATGAGAATGTAATTATAGCATAAATTGTGACATGTAGTGTCACAATAGGGCCAGGCAGCATACTAACGTTGAATGCACAAAATAACCAAATGTAGACAAATAACAATGTACAGAATCTTATGCAGGAAAAAAAGAATCCCTTCTTAGAGAGTTAATGTATATTTGCTGTACAGGACCTTAATTTCAGAAATTTCAGCAGATTAATTCTGTACAAAAGTTTAACAATTTTTTGCCCTTCTTTCTTGTAAAGTTGGTTTCCTGGAGTGTTTGCTGCTTTGATGTTGCTTTTTAAGAAAAAAGAAAAATGGAAAAAAAGGCTGTATTAAATACTTTGGGTACAAATTGTACAGTTCTGTTAAAAGAATAAATGATAATAAACACCAGGAAATGATATACTGACTGATTTATGTACCACTTTTTTAAAAATTACTTTAAGCTCAGGTTTTCTGATAACTGATGATACAAATGTCCACCTGTTGTGACTGTTCATTCACAACTGTAAGTGGGCTGTATCTGTCTATAATGTGAACAAATTTGGTCCCTGAAATGGCTCATATGCGCACACTGACACGTGTACACACGTCACCTTCTTCATCATTTGTGCAGGGTTGCCAGGTTTGTAAAATATAGTTGCTGGTAAAACTTGAGAGTAGGTGGTTTGCAGGGTTTTGCATTAAATAAAATAAGGCATTCAATGAGAGAGTAAGATTTGAAGTATTACGTTTTAAAGCTCATTTACATGTATGTGTCACTTTAGATGTTGGGCTGGTTTCTGTTTGTGTAGTGTGACGTTCTGTTACAAAATCGATAGGAAATTTGGGGGGATCTGGCAACCCTGCATTTGAGAGAGGACTGATTTTAGTAAAACAGACGTGTTAGTAGCTGATGTGTGATGGTGTTTAGCTCAGGAGGACAGTAAACAGATGCTGGACTGTACATGATCAGGTGAAGAAGGTGAATAAATGCCAGCTGGCTGCTTTTACTGTTTTTACAGCTACGTGAGTAAACAAGAGAAGCCAACGCTGGCTCACGCACTACGCATGCGTACAAGCAAAAAGACATGAAATCTGATCTGACCGTCAAATTGAAGTCACATGTCCACGAATCGGATACGTATCTGATGTAGAACCACATATGAAAGTGACTCAAATCTGATTATAAAAGATGGGATTTGACGTCCACAGTCCTGAAAACATCAGATCTGAGCCACATTAAGCCAAAAGATCTGATTTGAGTCATTTCAGCCTGGTAAAGTGAACGTAGCCTATGTAGTAATTTAGGCAGAGCTGAAATGTACAAATTTTCTCAGAATTAAGATGAATGAAGTCAGAAAATATGCTCAGTGTTTCAAATGTTATTAGATTAAATTACAGGTAGTAGAGCAATCAACAGAAAATTGTTTGAGTTTGTAAATTACAATTTAACATTTAATAACCAAACATATTCTCTTCAGTATTAAACATGTATAGGAAAAATGTAAAATTAGTAAGGTATAAAAACCTCAATAAAATAAACTTTGTTTCTTAGGTAGCAGTTTTTTATATTTAAAAATGTCACATTCAGATGATCAGATTCTCAAAGTAAATTACATGTATTTAGTCACTAATTAAGTCTGAGAGATTCTAATTAGGAGAAATTGGTACACAGGCTACATTTACAAAACTAACTGCTGTAAGTAAATTATAAAGCAGCTTAGGAATGTAGAACATATATATTGTTCGCTCTTGAGATATACAGGGGCCGGGCAGTAGGTGCCAGATTTAGGGTGACATTTTAAGGGCATCGTGTAAAAATACTGTAACAGTATCACCACTGTGGTGACACATTTTGTCCTAAAACAAGATAAAATCCAGTCCAGTGTTATTCCAAATACAAGACAAAGTGTCTTAGATATAGTATACACTGACCTTCTGCCTCCTCCTTGTGAACCTCTTGTGTAGTTTATCAGCTCTGTTGACCATACAGGTGCACTTAGTAGTTCTACAATTACAGACTGTAGTCTGTGTCTCTGTAGGCTTTATTAGCCTCTTTTCACCTGTTCTTCAGTGATCAGGACCCCACACAGCAGCTATTATTTGGGTGGTAGATCATTCTCAGCATTGTGACACTGACGTGGTGGTGGTGTGTACAGTTTTTAAACACTATCCACTTTGTTGGACACCTGTGCATTGTTATCTACCTTGTAAAGACAGAGAGTAGCTCATTAGTTGATGACGTTGAGCGAACTATTCTCAGACACTGAGGTGTTTAAAACAGCAGATCTGAGTCTGATCCACTTGTACCAGGACGCACATTAATATTGCACCACCACATCATTGTCACGGTGATCTAGTTAATACCAGTTCTGTGGGGTCCTGATCATTGAAGAACAGTTTGAATAAAGTACACAGAGAAACAGATGGACTACAGTCTGTAATTGTAGAACTACAAAGTGCACCTGTATGATCAGTGGAGCTAAAATGGACAATGAGTGGTGGTTTTAATGAAGTTGACAGAATCTTTAGTCTTTGGTAGACTCGCTAGCTAATTGTTGTGCACCCTTAGATGATATCCGACTGTCCTTTTAGTTTAAAGGCACAATAGACCATCCCTGGATCACTCTGCAGCTTGTAGCACTTACTGTAGCAATCAGTAATGCAGTGTGTAGGGTTTCCACACAGTGTCCAACTTCTGCCCAATGCTAATTGCTTAAAAATTCCTCTCTGAGGCATCTTTACCACCAGTTATAACAGGACAGCCATTGAAGGCTTGCATGCAACAAATTGCATTTGAATCCCAATACATCTTCCCAAAGTAAAAGTGCTTCTGTTCTGTAGGAAGCCAAGCCTTGCACGCAGAATCAATAACTGTGAAAGTGGTTGTGCATTGTTGAGCACTGCCATTTTGATAATTAATCTCGTTTTTGCATTTGACAGTTGTGACACTGCTGTATAAAGATGCCGAAAAATTGAGACAGATAATCAAGTTAGTAGTGAGGCTACAGATGATCATCAGTTGATTAAAATAGGCTGTTGATTCTTTTTTTATTGACTGACATGCTAAATCCTTGTGTGTGTGTGTGTGTGAGAGAGAGAGAGTGCAGGAAAGATACAATGCCTGAGCGAGACTGATCCTGGCACCAATCCAAGCTGCCCTCATCAATATTGCCATCAGCATTTCATTAAAGGAGTCATGCACAAAGCAGGCTGTCAGTATTTATCAGGAGCCTAATGCAGCAGGCAGCCCCGCGAGTACAGAACACATCAGCACATCAGGCCTTCAGGGACTGCAGCCAGGGCTGTATATCAAAAGCCCTCAGCAGAGCCAGAGAGCTGTGGCCATGTGAGGGCGCCAGAGAAAGAGTAATAAGGTACTGTGTATTCCAAGTGTGCAAACATAGTCCAATTCAATGAGATCTTCCTCAGTAGTTCTAATAAAAGCCAATGAGAATGAAGATTTCCACTCCTGTTACAGGTGTACAGTCATGTCCACCTACCCAACACCTGGAATAACCACCTTTGTGTTCACTCCATAGTGATCCTTTTCCTCCTGTCTTCATTATAGAGGTTAACTGGTCCACCATGGTGTGTCGATTGCTCTGTAGTACTCACCAGACTCATTGGCACCACTGTTATGCTGTTGGGAGGCTCAGTGTACAAGAAGTTCATTCACTACAGCAGCTCTAGAGCATCTTAGTTAGCAATTTCTGAGATGCGAACACCCTTCACCTGGCACCCTATTATCAGCCCTTTTGGACATCAGTCACATCACGTCCTTTGTCCATGATGATGGTTTTACACTCTGTTACAACTGACTCACTTATGAGTCCCCGAATAATAAATGATGTTATTCACGTCCGGCTCCACCCAAATATACCAGCTTACGTATTGTTCTTTAGCTAACTCAGAGCACGTCTGATCACTTTCCAGACACATGACTTTGGAAACTCAAGATTTTTGGCTTCTGGATGGACTTGGTGTCCTTACACTACCTGGGACAGCAAAAAAGAAACTTAAATGGATGAGAAAAGCGAAGGTTATTAAAGAGGTGATTATATTCACAGCTACAGGTACAAGTCACTGTATTACTGTTCCTTAAAGACATGATGGTGTTTTAATGGTGAGGTCATCCCTGTGGAGACGTGTTTCATCACAGATAACCTGTTCCAGTCCCAAAATGGCTGAAAATACAGTATATTCATCATATAATGCTGTATAGTATGTGTGTGTACTCAGATGGTGTGTTTTAGACTCAGACAGCAGGTATTTCTCAGTCTGCTGCCCATGCTGTGTATACAGAGAGAGAGAGAGAGAGAGAGAGAGAGAGAGAGAGAGAGATGGCAGAAGCAAGTTTATTATTCCCGAAGTCTAGCCTAGGTTTAATAATGCTTGTAATTGAAATTGATGCTGAATTTGAGGCTCTGCTAAAGCACTGCAGCTAATGTGAATTAAGTGTGATTTCTTTTGGCTGGGTGTCGGAAGGTTTTAGAAAAGCTCTCTCTGAACTCAGTCATTTTAAAAGGAGCTCTCCAAGGTACTACAAATGAGCGAGATGCAATTTTGTATTAATAACCAAACAACTGCATTGTTAATTCTGCAATTACAGACACTTTCCCAGCATTGCAGAGAGAACGGCAGACAGAAAACAGGCTCTGTCTGGTCTGTGAGGTCAGTAGACTGTGAACAGTGGCTGTGCCTTGGTGCAGTGGTATTAAAAGCTGGAAGAGATTCTTCTGTTCACGCTGCCTCTCTTTGTTTTCATTATCTCCCAATTACCTCCCCAGGCCTGAGACACCTGCCTCCCAATTAACTCCATAATTATACATCAGTTTCATTAAGCTCCAACAATGTTATCACCACTAATGCTTTAGATGTTACCCATCAATAACCACTTGCTTAGTGTTGAAAAAAGAGCTTAATCTACCTTTCAAATCAAATGTTTATTTCTGATATATATGGCAGGACTACTTTAACCTTTTATGTTATTAAAAGATTACTACGTTACTAAATTGGACTATTTTTATTAAGTTATTATTATTACCTTTATTACACATTACATACAGTGCCATGTTAAAAAGTGAAAATTGTTGCTCATGAAAATCAGAAATCCAGGATCTCAAATGATTAGAATATTTTATTTTGAGCTAGTAAATTACTGTTCAAACAGTATCAGCATTAAAACAAAAAAGGCTCGAAATATCACTGAATTACCAACTAATACAAGCATCTCAAGTGTTATTTTACAGGAGAGGGCACATAGATACCTTTCCTTTCGTAGAGCACATATTATAGTGAAACTGTCACCTGCACACATGAGAATATCATAAAGTTGTGCTCATAATTAAAAAATTATGTAAATATTTCTGCTTCTGGATCCCAGGTTTTGGGACCAATTGAAGAGATGTTTCTACCAGCGCCAGAAGGATAGTCAGGAGACAGCAAAATGTATAAGATTCTCCTTTATTGAAAAAGAAGCTTCTGATGAGGTTTCTGTTAGACCAGATTCCTGCATCCCTCTGGTCTCAGCTTCACTGTCTGCCTGCTCAGAGGAGCAACCAGGTCTTATAGAAAATGCAGCCCCCCTCCTACATGGATGGTCATCTCTTGAAGATGATCTCTCTCTTTAAACTGCCATTTGGCTGACCATGTGGAGGTAGACTGTGGGTGATTTAATCAGAGGCATTGTCTGAAGAGCCCCAAACACATTGCTGAACAGCAGAAACTCAACATAGTAAGCTGACATTAATCAAATTCAGGAGGAAGGAAAAGAACTGATTAATAAAAAATCAATAAAGCCAAAATTACAACAATGTGCTCACATTTGAAATGAAATATTGTAGTAATTGGAGATTCTTTAAATGTTTTTAGATTAGCCAGTGTGACTGCACACAACGAAATTTGACCTCCGCATTTAACCCATGAAACACACACACTGGTAAACACACTAGGCTGTGGGAACATGTGCCTAAAGCGATGGGCAGCCCACGACATCCACGGTGCCTGAGGAGCAGTTGAGTGTTAGGTGCCTTGCTCAAGGGCATTTCAGTCATGCCTGGGAAAGAACAGATCCCTAACCACGGCTGCCCCAACGTCACGTTACATGTATTGAATATAAAATATGGCCGATTTTTAGAATTAAATGAAGTAACTGAACTTTTTCAGAAGACTTTTGAGATGCACTAGTATGTAGGTAAAGTAGTTGAGAATGTTAAAAATGTTAAGGTTTAAAGGTTGAAAACTCTAACACACCTTATCCTGTATAAAAAATAAAATGCATTCAGCCGGGGACGGGCCTGAAATTGGCTTCCCGTGTGCTCGTACGGCGAGTCTGAAAGAGAGCAAGGTCTGATGACTTTTATGATAAATATCTTTAAAAGAGTGAATAATGAATGCAGCTTCGTCTCACTGAGGCGCTTGAGAAAGCTCGGCACAGCGATGATCGCCCTGTAAAACTCCCTCTCCGGGCTATTAATTTGAGAAATGGGGAATGACAGAGGAGATGGGCTGGATTTGAGAAAAGATCCGGACCTTTTAGAATAGGGAATAGTCTCCAGTGCTGGTCTGAAGGTAAAATGAAAACGGCTGTATTTCAGAGTGAAATCTGCCTGGCCATTTGGTTGATCTGGGGTTTTGGATGAAATTCAGGCTCAGTTTGATTTGGGAGCATCACAGGCCACAGCTGCATGTCCACCGACTGGCTTCACAGATAATCTGTTAAATGTGCTGTGACAGAGAAAATCCATGCTCCGTGATGGCTGATTGATACTGGAATGGTTATAGCTCATTGTCTGCTTCTTCACATGAACGACTTCCAAACAGATGCTCTATGGTTTCTGTTTCTCTTGGTCAGCCATGTGCATAACAGGACTGTGACCTCAGGAGACCCCTGTGCTCCTCTTCAGAGAAAATGTAAATGAGACATTTTAATGCACTGAAACTAAAACAGAGACGTGTATTTTCTGCTAGTCAGTGTTTTGCATGAAATAATGTCTACCAACATTATTTAAAGTCTGCACTTGAGTTGGGCTTCTTTTCTCAATCTGGTGTTTTACAGTTTTGTTTGACAACCAGTGTTCCATTTCCATTACTTCCAGTGTTCCATTACTTTCCATTGATTAGCCTATAGACCAGAGACTAGGCTAGCAGTTAGCTTCCCAATGGCTGCATCATATGCATATCATGATGCATGCTGGGTACTGCACAGAATTGTAGAGAACACCAAAAATGATATAAAACTATTTTTGCAAAAACTACATTTTGTAAGCAAACAATTTAATTAATTAATTTAACATGTTTCAAGCAAGAATACAATGGTTTGCAAGTTGCACTATGCAAAGCCACCCTGATGAGTCTTAGGCAAATAAGTGGCAAATATTTCATAAGAATATATATATATATATATATTTTTTTTCTTCTCCCCACTGTGTTTGTTAGCCAGTTGACCCGCACATTTGTTGAGTCTCCCTATCACTGGTAATGTCTCTGACTCTAGGAGGGTGCAGACTAACACAGGCCTCCTCTGATGCATGTGAAGTCAAGCTCCGCCTCTTTTCCAACTGCTGCCGATACAGGCAGCAATGCGCTTGGAGGAAAGCGCAGGATCCCTGAGCTAGCCAATATTACTTTGCTGTGGAGAGAGTGCCATTTTACCCACCCAGAGAAAACACGGCCAATTTTGCTCTCTCGGGTCCCGGCTGCCAATATTTCTGACGAATATATACATTTGCTTGATTGACTCCTTTACCATGAATTACTGTATCAAAGCAGTGTGTAATTTTTTGATGTAGCACTGTAGAAAACAGCACAATACAACAAATACAACCAGTTTTAGGATGGAACACCCATGTAATCCTCATTGCATGTATATTGAGTATTGTGAAGAACAGATTAAAGAAAATGAAAAAATAAATATATGCCACTTTCTTCCATGTTTTTGTCAATAAATACCCTGAAATCATTAAAAAAATTAAAAGCAGCTACAAAACTAGGTAGCATTTATAAACTCACACCCATATGAAGTTCATAGTGGACTTTATAGGTAATGTGCCAAATTCATCCTGAGTATAAGGCATTAGTGTAAACCACACCTGGATGAAGCTCCTTATTATCTCATTATTCAGTAAAGCCAAAAAAAGACTGGAGACCAGCAGACTGAAAGCTGAGTGTTTTATTCGCAGTATTTATATGACAGCACAAGTTCACCTAGCGTGACCGTAGATTAAAGTGCCTGCTTTATCTCACAGACCATTCATTCTTATATATGGGGCCATATTTAACACCACTTTGCCTGCAAGAACAGAACCTGTAAATACATAATCTCTCTGACTGCTTACACTAAAGAGCCAAAGCATGTCTGAAGCATACAGACTAAGCTCAGCCTTAGACTTAGTGCTCAGCAATACATTTACATTTACACATCTGACAGAAACTCTTATCCAGATCTGTTTACAGTCTCAGTCAGCTTACAGGGGGAGTTTGGAGTCAAGCCCAAGGACTGGGTATTGCCTACTATATGGCAGCATTGTCTATACCAACTGCTATTGGCATAAATTAATGTTACATTGGCAGAGAAATGACATGTTGCAATTAAATTAGCCTAAATATTTAATATTTCTCATTTTGATAATGTTATAAGACCAGTTTACTTATAACTAGACATTTTTATGTGTAAGTACATTTATTATTGAATATAATCTCAATATGTTGGCAGATGTTTCAATTTATATGATAAAAAAATTATCAGTCAACATGGTGAGAATTATATGTAACGGTTACTTAACACAAGTTAGTTATACATTCAGTAGTCTTATAATAAACTTACAACTGTCTCAAAATGTGAATTCATTTGCAAAAATGTCATTTTTTTCCAAAGAAATGGGTTCATTAACGTTATTAGTGTAAATATCATCTAATACTGTATTTGGAATTGTAGTACTAAATTTGATCACTATTGAGACTGAATCACAATGCATTAAATGTTACAGTTGAGCCCAAAACTAGGCCTAATTTATGTGAAAGCATGTAAATAAAAGCATCTCCAAACATTAATAAAATACACTATACTTAGGCTTTAAGGGATAAACATCCATTGTGCTTCTTTTACCAAGTACCAGCTAGAACTTCTTTATACTGCACCTCTTATATATATTTAACTAGACAATTACTTATAACATTCATTATGTAGGTATAATAATAGTGACAATCACAGCTACACCACACTGATTGCACTACATTTATATACTGAATGTGCTCATTGATGTCTTTACATTAAACAGAGATCACTTCATCTAAGTCGCTGCGTAGTACAGATTAAAGTGACTGAGAACTAAACACCACTTCTTTCCATGTCTTTGGTCAATGAATACATCGAAGGCTCTAAAATACTGTTTCATAACATCCTCTCAGAATACAAATAAGGATCCCTTACAAATGGAAAAGACGTCTTTCACACAGTTAATCTCTTCGTATAAATAAAATCTTAATAAATATCTCTATTGAATTGTTCATCACTATTTAAACATCTCTTACTGTAAAACTATGCAATATGTTTGTCACAAAGGCCATATAACAATAATATACACAATCTACATAAAGGACTTCAGTTCTAAAAACACAGCAATTGAATACAGTACCTGGCACGGTAGTGACGAATGCATTATTCCCCATTCATTTATACCACAGCTAAGATAAGCATCTGACTTTGTAATCACATTAACAACACTAAGAACCAACAGTTAATTGATGTTGATAAATTACATTATATTCTTAAAATATATATTAGTGCAGAGAAGTCTGGAGACTAATGTACTGTAGCCATACAAAGTGATTTGTTTACTGTTAATAGTGAACGATCCTGTACAAGTGACAATAGGCCTCATTCATCAAAGTTTTTCTTACACTTGTTCTTAAATGTTTCTGTAATTTAAATTCTGCACAAATTTAAAGTCGTAAGTGAGCTTTTGAGGTGGTGTAGATTCTGCTCTTAATATCCATCCATCCATCCATCATCTTAACGACTTAATCTTTGGGTCGAGGTGAGTCCCCATACCCTTTCATTGGGTGCTAGCCAGCACCAATCCATCGCTGAACACACACACCAGGACAATTTAGAGTAACCAATTCACCTGATCTCCATGTTTTTGGACTTTGGAAGAAAACCAGAGACCCCGGAGGAAACCCCCACACGCACTGGGAGAACATTGAAACTCCACCCAAATGAGAATTCAAACTGAAGAGCCCAGCGCTGAGAGGCGAGCGAGCTTTCTGCTCTTCAAATCCCAAATTTGTGAATTTCAGAATCTTCTTAAGAATGATTGGTGAATGAGGCCCACTGATAGAGTAGAGTAAGAATATTAGTTGTCATTAACACAAACCCTGATAAGGCTTCACCCTCATTAATTGATCCACTGTAGAATATTTGTAGCCTTTATAGAAATCAGCAACATTTCAGCAATGCTACTTTAACTCTCCAATAGGATGTTTCACCATCATCTTCTTTAATCAGGTGCATTTTAAGTACAATGATGATGTACCAGTAAGTGAATGAAGGGGAAACTGTATAAGGGCCACCAGAACATTTACTAACACTGTTAATAGAGTTGTTTGTATCCTGGCGTGGTGTCCGCTGAACACAGCTGGCTTAAATCTCTCTGTGCTTCTTTTTTATAAATCCTGGCCCAGTCTTTCGATCTCATCGATCAGAAAGTCGATGTCTGACCTGGTGGCGGCTGGGTTTGAAATGACCATCCTGAAGAAGTTCACCTTTTCACCTTGTGGCTGGTAGCCCACCATTGTGGTCCCGCACTCCATCATCATGGCCTTGATTTTGGGGGCCACCTGGGGACAAATCATTGCTCTCCAATTATAAGACACTACATAAGCATGGGATGCTGTTTGATTTAGGTTAAACCAAACGTGCCTTAAAAATGCAGCCTGAGATCTATACTATAAGACCGTGTTTAACTTACTAATGCATCTCAAAAAATAGAATATAAAAAAAGCTCATAACAGGATAATGTGTCGTATTTAATATTCATTACATGTAAGGTGACATATTTCAAGCCTTTTTGTTTTACTGTTGATCAGTACGACTTCTAACTCATGAAAATCAGAAATCAGAATCTCAAATTATTAGAATATTTATGAGGAAATCTACGGTGGCCCACGGGGTCACAACACAACATTTACAAAGCAAAAACAAAAGCTGAAAACACAACAGCATAAAAAAAAAAACACAATGCAACGACATTAAGAAAACCCACAACCGCTGGCCACTAGGGGTGCTGTTTAGCTGTTGATTTTAATTATTTATCACTTATCATTTTATCATTTTCTATTTTTGAAATTATATTTTATTTAAAATCAAACAAAAAACGAGTAACATTTAAAAATAAATGTAATGTAAAAAGGCAAAGAGCAAATACGCAGCGTTTTCTTAATGTTGTTGCGTTATCAGCTTTTGTTATTGTTTTGTAAAGGTTGTGATGTGACTTCATGGCCACCATAGAAATCACTGTTCAAAACAACAAAAATGCTGGAAATGTGTCACTTTACATGCAAATAATATAAAATATTTTACTTTTTTACATTAAACTATGAACACAAATGACGTTTTTCATGCTATTGTAATTTTTCAGGATGCAATAGTATTAAATGATGCACAGTAGCAGTGATGTAAAGTCTAAAGTAGTGGTCATTTTGTATGACACACACACACACACACACACACACACACACACACACACACATGTACTGTACCTTATGGAGCCTCTGTCTCCTCTCCTCTCCATCTGGCATCCCACGCAGGTTTGGTGGAATGTACCAGAAGCACACATTAGTGTGCTGAGGCTGTGAGAAAGAGAGAAACAATTTGTTATATCAGTCAGATTTGAATTTTCAGCTGTTTATGTTTTTAAATGGCAGAAAAAGATGTTTTCACATACCTGTCCCTGAAAGACCATCTCATAGCCTTCTCTGTTCTTAATCTTATTATATAGATACTCTGACAGCTCCAGACACCGGTCTATATGCTTCTCAAATCCACTGGTACCCTGCAGAGGAAATATATGTATATATATATATATATATATAGTATAATGAGCATTCACATTTATAGTCACATATCTTTATGTTTTCATACAGATTTTCCTTCCTGAGGAAACAACCAATAATCACGGCCCAGAATTACTTATGTTGTAACATAAACTTAAAGTGTGTGTGTAGTTTTCTCAGAGTCAATATGAGCAATTCTATACTTCCTTTCATTCAATCATTTGCTTGCTCATTCGTTCATTCACTCATTTGTTGTTTGTGAGCAGCACCTTTGCCTTCCACATCAGCCAAAATTTGAAGATGTCCACGTGCCGGCCACACTGTATGGCCTTGTCCCCAGTATCATAGGTGACATCATACTGTTTATCAGGCTGGAAAAGGTAGCCAGCACACATAGAGTTGCAGCCCTGCAGAAGCCCCTGTATGACACACACACACACACACACACACACACAGTAAAACCGTCTGATTGCCAGACATACATAATAACATGTCATTGCAGAGAGAGAGAGAGAGAGAGAGAGAGAGCAGGGTAAAGGGGGTGGCTAATGATACACTTCAGTGAGCACATACTCTCTGCGTCTCTCTGTTTCTTTTGCCCTTTTGTTCTGTTCATCTCTGTTTCACTTCTCTACCCTCTACCTCTCCTTACATTCAGTGTCATTAAGTGCTCTCTCTCTCTTTCTCTCTCTCTCTCTTCTACATTATCTCAGCCTCACCTTCTCTCGAACCAGGATGGCAGAGCACTGTAGTGGAACGCCCATCATCTTGTGAGGATTCCATGTGACAGAGTTTGCCCTGCAGAAATAACAGCAGAATGAGAACAGAGTCAGAAAGAAATGTGAATGTGTCTCCGTATGTGTGTGTGTGTGTGTGTGTGTGTGTGTGTGTGTGTGTGTGTGCGCGTGCGTGTTATGTACAAAGGTTAAATGTACCTCTCGACGCCGTTCAGCTTGTGTCTGTGCTTTCTGGACATCAGCAGTCCACCTCCCCATGCACCCTGCAGAATGCCATTTCATTGTAACACATGAAAGAGACATTACCTGATACCTCAGCAGCTGAAATAGCAAGTAACACACCTTTTTAAAGATGCTCACTGGTGATGTTTGGATGGGCTGATGCACCAGTAACAGTATTAATTTGTTTTTACATGACCTTTATAACTTATCCTTTTAAAAACTGACTAACCTCATTACTGTTCTCTTAATACTGATGATATGTGTAAATGATGTGTTGTGACTGAACTACATTAAAAATACAATACAAAATACAAACATTTTAAAAGAAGATTGTTTTTTGTGACATCACAAAACGTTATTCAGAGTTTTGAGGTTTTATATATATTTATATATTTGTGACCCCGCCAGGGAAAACCAGGCCAAAGTCACTGGGCAAGATATTGAGATATTGTGTCAATATCGTGTCACTCACATTAGCGACAAAACTTAGCCACTCAGTATTATTGCTGTAAATGAAAGATAATAGTCTCAGATATCTATCAGAGTACATTTTTTGATCAAAAACAAAACTTAAATTCACAAAAACGTTGTTTTGAACAAAATAATAATAATTTAAAAAAATGACTGACCTGGTTTTCCCTGGCGGGGTCACACACACACACACACCTACACACACACACACACTCACACACACACACACACACACACACACACACACACATATATGCATGCACACATACATACACAGATTATAATATATATATACAAACACAAACAAACACACACAAATATACATACACACACACACACACACAGATGACACCTTTAATGACATATTTATTAACACTTACATCCACATGGAGCCACATGTTGTATTTCTCACAGATATCTGCAATCTGATTGATTGGATCGAAAGCTCCATAAACTGTAGAGCCAGCTGTGGCATTCACAAACAGTGGAACATACCCCTGAAATAGAAGAGAGGTAAATGAACCATCCCTCTGGGATTACACCCACTGCCTAAAGCAGAAAAATGCTAAATAATTCCAGAAAGCTGCTATAGAGTTCATATCAAGCAGGTGATATATTTACTATACATATATATGACAGTTCATAAGCTTTTCCTTTAATTGCTCTTTAAACTGATATTTCACAACAGTCAAAATCAGACATAATACAATTACAGAATAAAACATTTCACAGCAACAGCCTTGAAGTTACAAAAATAAAATACATGCAGTGTTTTAAGCTCATTATCAGGTGATTATTTAAATCAGCTGTGTATATTAGGGATCTGAATCAGTACATTTTTGCTCCAAAAGTGGCCAGTTCATTCTTTCTACTTTTCCAGACTCGTATATTATAAATAATATGAGGCAGGTAAATTAACTTGTGAATATTTATGCATGATATCTATGCAAGATTGTTCTAAAGAGCTTGTTTGCTCCTTACAGCACTTGTTAATTAATTAATGTAATTTAACCTCTTAAATAGCCTGAACTCACCAGCAGGTGTGACGCTTTACATTCAGAGGTTCATTACTTTCTTATTTTCAAAGATTCATACAAAAGGGATGAGCCCTATGAAAGCTGAAACCATGTACTTTCTACTCAAGTGGTTCATTTCAGCTGCTAATTCAAACGTTCAGCTTTAGGTAAACCATGTGCTGTGTCTTTCTGGAACAAATCATCATGTGGATTTTTTTATTGTAATCCTTTAATGATGTTTGAATAAGTCCCAAAAAAATAGAACAGAGCACTCAGTCTGAGTCCCGCTGAAGTGTGACCTCTAGTGGCACAAATCTGAAATGCAAGATGAAGGTACATAAAGTCCCTTCAGTGCTGTGCAGCCTAAAAATGCTCTGCATTTGCAGTGTCTACATTTATTGTGTAATAAGTAATAATAATGCCGAAGGAAGATTGAAACAGTAACAGTGGACTGCTTTCATCTAAAATACTGGGTTGTCCCTTTAAAGGGCAAATAATATTAAGGCTAATGAAAAACTTTGGCCATTGGTTTTCTCCATTCAAAAGTAAATAATGTTACTTATACTAGAAAGTACTGCAGATGTGCAAATGAAAAGACAACATGAAATAAAAATGGGTATCAGGTATAGAAGTCCATGATCTGTGCACCCCTATCATATACATTTGCATGTAAAGGCCTGTAAATCTTTCTTTGAGCTGGGACTCACCTTCTGTTTGGCATCAATGACCTTGGCCTCCAGATCAGCAGGAATGACTCTACCTCTGATAAAGGAGACGGACATGTAACACAGACGCCCTCACACGTACACACTCATACACACACATGCACACACACATACACACCAGGAACTTACAGAAGTTTATATCACACACACAACTGCCTTACCTCTCATCTGTACTCAGCAGAATCAGGTTTTCTGTCCCAAATCCAAGAGCAGCGCTGGCTTTCTTTATAGAGTAGTGACTCTGGAAATAGAAGATCAATAAGTAAGGGACTTAAAAAATGCAACAAAAAGTTGAATTCTTAACATTTTAACATTCTGCTCAACCATTTGGTAGAGCACATTTCAGATCACTTAACACAATGTGATTGCGCCATCTCTACCAATCGGTAGAGGCATGCAAGTCTAAAAAACATCCACTAGAGGTCAGAAATGCAACATTTTCTTGTCTGAATATAAACCAGGAGCTTCATAGCCATGACAAAGAACAAACTGGATCAGATGCTGAAAAACTATTGTGCTGTTGCACCACCACACAGATGAGTGTGGTGTTTAAAATGTAACAAAATTAGCATCTTATTGTGCAGATTTTTGTATTTGTAGTTTATGTTCTGGTCCTAAAAAAGAAAAACACTGACTCTTTTTATTATTGCCCCGCCCAAAATTAAAATTCTTCTTTCTTGGTGAGGATGTTAAAGGGTTAAAGTGTAGGGTTACAGAAGTCTCCATCCAATGCCACTGATATTAAGACTGAGTCATGCGAGAGTGCATGTTGTGGCTCCCATGATGAACCGCTGCCCTTCTCACAGTTTGTTATTGTGTTTATGATTGTTTTCATTGCTTTTGTTGTTCACTGGTGTAGTTCATGATAGCCAGCGGTTGTACAGTTATAACTGAGATGTGTAGCTACCCGCCCCTGTGGTCACCTTCCTTCATGTGGGAGTTCTGATTTCACGTTATTTTTCAAGGCTGTAAGTACATGACAAGCCTGTAATGCACTAATGCTTACCACACACTATGAATAGTCAAATACAGTGAGCTGGAGAATACATACATGCTCAGAAGTGAACAGCACCAGTCTGGGAGCTGCAGTCATGCCTTTAGTCTTCACCTCAGGAAAGTGTTTATACCGAGCTATCATCACACTGTACATGTTGGAGATCGCTCCTCCTGTAAGTGAAGAGATGAATGGAGTGAACATAGAGTAATGCCAATGCTTACTGCTTTGTGTGGCGCATAAAATCACTAAATTAACCTATATATGCCCACAAATATGTCCTTCTGTTAAAGTTGTAAAATGAGACAAGATTGGAGTTTATGCCAGAAGATCCTCAAGAAGATCCATCGTGACAAAAGTTCCACCTCCTTCCTGTCCTACGACCTATACATCCACATCTCTGCCTAATGTTTTCTGTGATTAAATTACTGATAAACAGCACTGTGGGCACAGCCGTGGCCTGGTGGGTAGGAATGTGGTCTTGTGACCGTAAGATCACCGGTTCGATCCCTGGGCAGGTCATGACTGACGTGCCCTTGAGCAAGGCACCTAACCCTCAACTGTTCCCTGGATGCTGTGGATAGGACTGCTTCAGGCACATGTCCTCACATCCTAGTGTGTTTCACAGCACAGATGGGTTAAATGCGGAGGTCAAATTCCACTGCATGCTTTCACATTCGCAAAGCTGAATCTAATCTAATCTTGTGCAAAAGTCTTAAGATGCCTAATTACATTTAAAACTATTTGTAGTTCCGGTATTGGATGGTAACTACAAATAATACTGGACTGCCATGAGGAGAAGTTTAGAAATGTTTAACCAAATTAATTTTTTAGCCAATTGCCATATTTCCCAGATTTGTTTTTAATCTAATTTACTCTGCTTCCTAAAGCTAATTAGCTAATTAAGAAAAAACGCTGCCACCTTCTAAAATCTAAATCTACTAGTTTGTGAACTTAAATTGGGGCAAATTCTTACAAATGAGATTTTTTTTCATTAGTATAGCAGTACCATGTTTTAAGTCTGGTGCACTCAATTAGCTTTGGATTTGACGGTGTGAGCTGTGAGGCTTTGTGCTACAGTTTCTCATTATGTTGAGATTTTTTAAACCCATTCTCTAAAAGTCAGCAAAACTAGCCCATGTAAACATTTAAGTTACTGTCGTTTGAGCTCACCCGGGGAAAATATACCGTCTCCTTCTCCGTTAGGCCAGCCGACAATCTCCCTCATCTTTTTCAGAGTTAGCTGCTCCATCAGCACAAACACTGGTGCGATTTCATAAGTGAACCTGTTGAAAACCAAGACACAAGGCATAATTCACACATGCATGCGCACAGATTGATTCTTATATGTGTGCACACTTGTACACCTGCATGTTTATGTGATTATCTAATCAACATAATGTCAGAGGTGTAGTGCATACATGACAGCAGCTTCAGGTAATCTTCACATCAACCATCAGAAAGGAGAAAAAGTGTGAATCCTGTGATCTCGAGTGTGGCATGATAGTTGATGACAGCCTGGCTGCTTTCTACGTGAACTCTATTTCTGGTTATCTCTTTGGGATGTTCTAGAGTTCACCCAGAATAGTGCAATGAAGAAAAAAAAAGTTTTTGAAGCAAAATGGACTGAGCTGGTTGAAAGGCTATGGCCAATCTGTACAACTGCAGTGAGTAGAAAAAGCAGTACATGATGCTGAACCTTGAGGGAGATGGGCTTCAACAGCAAAAGTGAAGACCATGTCAAGATCCACTTCTGTCAGCCAATAAAAGAAAGCTGAGGCTACTGTGGACACAGGCTCACCAAATCTAAGCAGTTGAAACTGGAAAAACATAACCTGGTCTACAAAATTTAGACACAGATGGAATTTTGGTGGATAATGGTGTAGGCAATGATTTCTTCTTCTTAGTGCCCACATTTTGGTCCCAATCAATCATCTCTTGAATGCCACCACATATTTGAGTATTGTTGCTGCCCATATCTATACAAACATGGCCACAAATTACCCGTCTTCTAATGGCTACTTCCTGCATGCCACAAAACAACGAACACCTCTACCTGGTTTCATGAACATGTCAAAGACTTCAGGGGGTGCCTTGCTCAAGAGCACTTCAGTCATGTCCCACAGGTTCAGGGGCTCAAACCATCAACTTTTTGGCCCCAAGCCTACATTGCTAACCTTTAGGTCACACCTGCCCACATTCTGACAAATGATGTTCTTAATAAGGCTGAGGGCTTTAAGCTTCCTTTCAAGGGAATAAGAATAATAATTACCTTAATTTAAAGGACCTTAGATAAAAACATGTGTTGTAATTACTGGCACAACCTGTTCATAAATAGTCAAGCATTGCTTTATATATTATTCAGTGCTTATAAATGAGTTACAAAGCCCTTAATGAGGCTTCTAATCAAGTGTTAAAACATACTCTGATACAGTGATCCCAGTAAAGACATCTTTGTCACAGTTCTGACCAATATCCATTAGAAGTCATTGTTTTTATTGTTACAATGGGACATCAGTCAAAGATTCCCACTGTTTTTACACATGTTCTTGTCTGAAAAGGTTCAAACCATGTTTCCTTAAAGGAACTCCAGAAGACATCTGATTTTCTGACATGAACAGTTTTTCAACAGTAAAATTAATAATAATAACAACAATAATAATAATAATAACAATAACAATAATAACAATAACAATAATAAAAATAATAATAATAATAATAACAATAACAATAACAATAATAACAATAACAATAATAATAATAATAATAATAATAATAATAACAACAATAATAATAATAATAACAATAACAATAATAACAATAACAATAACAATAACAATAATAATAATAACAACAATAATAATAATAAGTTCCATTTATATAGTGCCTTTCAAGAAACCCAAGGACACTTTCCATAGAGGTAAATAGGTCAACAAAAAACAAAAATAAAACAGACAACAAAACATGAAAAACATACGGACAAATCACATAACAGGCTTAAGGTTAAGTTGAATGGACATATTGAGTGAACAGGTGAGTTTTAGTTGAGTTTTGAAAGGGTTGAGGGATGATGATAGACGGAGAGAGAGAGGAAGAGAGTTCCAAAGTGTCGGTGCAGCCACACTAAATGTCCGACCACCCATGGTGCCAAGCTTAAATCTGAGGACAACCAGGAGACCAGTATCAGATGATCTTAATCTACGAGTGGGGACATAACGGTGAAGGAGATTAGCCAGATAAAGGGGTGCCAGACCAGTAAGTGCTTCAAATGTAAGTATTAGAATCTTGTAGTGAATGCGGAGGTTTATCGGGAGCCAGTGAACACGTTCCAAAACGGGAGTAATATGCTCATATTTTCTGGACTGGATCAGAACACGAGCAGCAGCATTTTGAACAGCCTGAATGGGCCGAATTTTGAGGGAAGACCATAGAGGAGGGAGTTGCAGTAGTCAAGCTTAGATGTGATGAGGGCATGGACCAGAATCTCAGCAGATTTGAAGGACAGGAATGGACGGAGGCGTGAGATATTACGAAGTTGAAAGAAGGCAGATTTAGTGAGTGAACGTATATGTGGTTCAAATGACAGGAGCGGGTCAAACAGAACACCAAAGTGGATGACTGGATTTGAGTATCAACAACAGTGAGAGAAGTGTTACCAAAGGAAAGGGAATGTAAAAAGTCAATACTTGAGACATAGAGGTCCATTTCAGAGACAAGAAAAGCACTAACCCAGTGATAGTCCAGTACCATTATTCTCAGGCACTGAACCTGGGCACAGGTTTACAATCTGACCAAAGGATGCAGCAAAAATAGATACAATTGATTTCTAAAATCATTCTCCTTCTTTTATGGCAGAAATAGACCTCTGATTTAACTGACAAGTCATTACAGAAGTCAACAGAGGTCAGTCATTAAACCATGGCAATAAAGAGTGAAATAAATCAGTGTTGTATCTTTAACTGACCTTTAAATATTTAGGGCACATGCCATTAAAGACTGAATAGAATTTCTGACCTCCAGAGGTCAACCTAACCTGGTGTGCTCACAGCTTGCTGCCTTTTCTCTAAAAAGTTTCCTGAAGATGGAAAGTAACACTGTTTTGATGAATCACGGTATACAGCAAATGACAAGATTTCACAGTGAATGAGAAGAGAGACAGCATATTGATGGAGAAGATATGTGGAGATATTAGGTTTCAGAATGATGATACTGACCACTTTTTCTCTGGAAACTCAAGCTACCATATGAAATGGTGGAAATACAGATGAAAGACAGTGTTTCTTACATTTACTTTGACTTTCATTTCATTACAGGCAGTACAAACCCAAGATACTTCATGTTTTTTCTTTTTTTTAACTGATTTTCTCCCCAGTGTGTTTTTTAGGTAGCCAATCGACCCACCCATTCGTTGACTATCCCTGTCACTTTTAATGTCTCCGACTCTAGGAGGGTGCAGACAAACACAGGCCTCCTAAGATGCAAATACGTCGCTGCGGGGCAGCCAACGCTCTTGGAGGAAAGTGCAGGATCCTCAGTTCTGATGGATCATCTGAGCCAGTCAACATTACTTAGTAGTGCTGGAGAGAGAGTGCCATCTTACCTGCACAGAGAGAACAGCCCATTTTTGCTCTCTCGGGTTTCGGCTGCTGATGGAAAGCAGCATGATCTGGATTCAAACTCATGATCCTGTTGCAGACTTGTGTAATGCAGGCTTGGATGGATGTAAATTAATAAATAAAATAAAGTTGAACACATGAACTATCTTGGGTTCCTACTCTCTGCAATAAAATTAAAGTCAAATTAAATGTTTTTTTTTTGTATTTTCTAAACTGTCCCAACTGTTTCTGATTAGGAGTTGTACATATCTTCTGAGATTAGTCAAATGTACAGGATAATGACTGACTGCAATGTGGTAGCTGTATGAGAACATACGGATGTATGATCACTAAGGCAGAACTTCAGTCCTGTTCACACTAATTTAAAATTTAAAGGCACAGAGTTTTTAAATATGCTAATATGGAAAACCTTACCGTGAAACTTTGTTAATACTGAACATAATGTCATTTTAAATGTATGTTCAGAAATTTAAAACAAATAATGTTATTATATATAATGTTAAGTGCTTGTCAAGTGATTGACAAGAAAAGATGGCAAAAACAAATTACATAACATATATAATAAGAGGAACTGTAAAAACAATAAAAATGGATAGATAAAATAAATGAAAATATAAAATTTAAGTGTAGAATGAAAGTAAAATTGAATTGATCATTAATTAAATATAAAAGTAAATAAAAAAGAAAGAAAATAATAATAAAATAATAATAAATAAATAAATATATATTAGAAATTGAAATAAGGAGAAGTATTAAAACTAAAACCATGAAATGCTTATAAAACACTACATAAAAGCCAGACTAAATAAGTAAGTTGAAAATGTTAAGCAGGGTAATTTACAATGCTACTTCTTGGCAATGTGACAAATAGGCTTTTTAGACCCTTGTGTCTGTTTCTGTTAGATAATGTTTCAATTACACCTTCTGCACTCCATCAGAGTGACAAATACATCAGCAGGAAACAAGCCAAACTTAGAACTTACATATTAGTGTTTGCGGTTGATGTGAGCCACTCTCCAGCCAAGCCAATGATATCCAGCCCAGTCGACAACTGGTTAAAAAACCTGGGGTGACCTGAAGAATGAAAAAGCAGAGAATTTGGGCTTAATTGACTCATAATTTTCAAAGCCAAGTTGCCTAAAAAATTTGTAATATTAACATCATTTAACATCAGATGGTTCTTCAAGGGGTCTTTAGTAAAGAAAACGATTCTACATCGAACTGTGTAACCATGATTCTACATAGAACCATGCACGCTCAAAGAACCCATGCTGAAAGGGTTCTTCAGATTGATGAGGAAAGTGCTGTAGATGGTTCTATATAGCACCAAAAAGGGTTCCTCTATTATTACAAGGTTGACATCGTAACTACAGCAGAAACCTTTTGGGGGCTATATAGAACCATTTTCAAAAAGGTTCTGTATAGAACCATTTACAACACTTTCCTCATCAATCTGAAGAACCCTTTCTTGGAAAGAACTCTATCCACATGAAGGGTTGTTTGAGTGTTTATGGTTCTATATAGAACCGTTTTCTTTACTAAAGAAGTCTTGAAGATCTTTATAAGAGTGTAGAGAGAGTACTGAATATAATGTTTGCATCATTTATTAATGGTCTTAGTATTATGATGCTTTTTAGAACGTCGGTCTAGTGTAGAAGCTGTAAGCTAATATTAAGGTAATAATATGTGCAGGGATCTGTTTTTAATATTGTTATATTTACAGAGTAATTCATAATTGGTGGATAATTTGGTTTAATGTGAACTCACTAAGATTCATATGTGCTTGTGTGAATATGTATCTGAATTTTTCATATTTTTTACATTTTTCATATTTTTTACATTTTTCATATTTTTCAGAGTAATCAACTTATATGGATAAATAGTGAGTCTGTGTATTATAAACAAAATATTGTCTTTTAGTCTCACGTAATAAAAACATATGCCTAGATTTTCATTAAAAGTGTAACAAAACCATTTTGGACCAATCAGCGAATGTTCCTCACTTTTCCATGCAGTCATTGGTTATGAATGAGATAATATCTCATTAAAAAGTCTTGGGTTTGAGAGATTGGTTGAACATTGTGAACATGATCCTATTCTACAAAATATCATCACCTGTCCTGACGCCATATTTGAGTGTGTCTCTACAGTCCACCAGGATCTGCTCCAGGCTCTCCGGCTGGTCAGACAGCTCCAGGTTGAAGCCCTCCATGCCCTCCAGCAGCTGGTGTGGATGGTGGAAGTCCAACACTTTGGTAGATCTGTCAAATGTCTTCCGCACGTAGTTAGTGAGGATGTCCACCACCTCCAGCAGGAACTGAATAGTGGGTTCTTCACCATTTTTGGCAGGCAGTAGATCTTTAATGAAGGTTCATGATATGTTAGACCATGTTAGATTTGATCAGACTGATTAAACACTGAAGTGCTCATTAATTAAAGTGTTTAATTAGTGATTAAACACTATCAGGGCTCATATTAGAAGAATTTACATTCATTTCCAAATGAAAAAAATATTTCTCAGAAAATACAGTACCACTGTACTGTAAATATTGGACACACCTTTCACCTTGTTTTTCATTATTTAAAAATGTTCTGCATTGTATATTAATACTAAGGTCATCTAAACTATGAATAAACACATCTGTAATTATTTAGTAAACAAACAAGTAAACAAACCAGAATATGTTTATATTTTACATTCTTCACAGTAGGCACCTCTTGCTTAGATGCAGCTTTCTTGGCATTTTCTCAGTCAGCTTTATGAGGTAGTCACCTGGAATGACTTTCAGTTAACAGCTGTGTCTGGTCAAGAGTTCAGGACTTGCATTTCTTGTCTCTTAATGTGTTTGAGACATCAGTTGTGTGTCTACTTTGAAGAATTTAAAATCTAAAATATATTTTGGTTTGTTTAACACTTTTAAGTTTACTACATGATTCATTGTGTTTTCCTTCAAAGTCTGGAGGACTTCAGTATTAATTTACAGTGTAGGAAAAGAAAAAAAATATTGAATGAGGAGGAAAGGTTTGTGTCCAAACTTTTGACTGGCCCTGTATATCAAACAAATACATATTAAATTGAACTTATTATGCTTAATAATTAAATCTGCCCAATAATTACTAGAATTGTGTAGTTTTAGATGTAATTTGTTGACTACTTGTTTTTGATCTACAGCATACATGTCAAGGCAAAATTAACAGAACCACCTTGAAAGCTTTAATAATTGATTACTGCTCACTTTATTTCTTGCATATAGTCACCTAACACCATGATACAATACATTTTACCATACATGGCCTTTCTGTAGACTGCACAGAATGTACCCTGAATTCTGACTTACTCAGAGCTCAGTACTGTTTCAGGTCTGGGTGTATGTGTGCAGGGGTGTGGTAGTGGGGGGAAAAGTGGGACTGAGTTACCAGGGCCCCAAGTGGGGTGAGGGCCCTTGAGGAGTCTGGAATTTTATTTTCCTTTAAATATTAAAGGAAATAATATTTGATAATAGGGATGAGGGCCCCTGGGCACTGCTTGTCCATAGGGCCCAGAATTTGGTGCCACACCCCTGTATGTGTGTGTAAACCTCAATACTATTTGTTCCAAAACAATTTGTTCTCTAAAACAAGATATGTGCCTGGCTTCTTACAGACATGAGCAAGGCAGGGGAGAGGAGAGTGACCTTCAAGATAAGACTGAAGAATATATCTGTGTCTGCCAGTCAATAAACAGAACTATGGCATTGCATCTCTGTGTGTGTCTCTCACTGGAATCCCAAATTGACCTGAGTTTTCTCAACACACCCTGAGCTGGGCAGGTGTACCTGGTTATCTTTACTAAATCAATGTTTCAATTTAATTTCTTGCTACTTAATATGTAGAAAGTTACATTTAAAACAACAATTAAAAAATAAATAGTTAGATATATATTTAAGATACTCTATTAGAATAAATAATAAAATTAGAAATAAGTATTTTATACTAATGTGTTGATTTCTAAACATCTTCTTGTGAAAATATAGGATTATTTGTAGTTGTCCAAAATCTGCTTTGGTTAATCAACATTTTTATATCTGGAATTAAATTGTGTTCTTCAAATCAGCTACTTATTTCAAATTTTATTTACATAAATACATTTAGTACCAGTCAAACGTGGACATTCAGTGGTTTTTCATGATTTAAAAATGTTCTGTATTGTAGATTAATACTAAAGTCATATAAACTATGAATAAACACATCTGTAATTATTTAGTAAACAAACAAGTAAACAAACCAGAATATGTTTATATACAGGTGCAAACTGACCATGATTTACATAAATACATTTATTTTAAA
>BRDA01012349.1:29930-60734 GCA_036984385.1 Crenuchus spilurus | reverse complement strand
AAATTTTATTTACATAAATACATTTAGTACCAGTCAAACGTGGACATTCAGTGGTTTTTCATGATTTAAAATGTTCTACATTGTAGATTAATACTAAAGTCATCTAAACTATGAATAAACACATCTGTAATTATTTAGTAAACAAACAAGTGTTAAACAAACCAGAATATGTTTATATTTGACATTCTTCACAGTAGGCACCTCTTACTTAGATGCAGCTTTCTTGGCATTTTCTCAGTCAGCTTTATGAGGTAGTCACCTGGAATGGCTTTCAGTTAACAGCTGTGTCTGGTCAAGAGTTCATGACTTGCATTTCTTGCCTCTTAATGTGTTTGAGACATCAGTGGTGTGTCTACTTTGAAGTAAAATCTAAAACATGTTTTGGTTTGTTTAACACTTTTAAGTTTACTACATGATTCATTATGTGTTCTTTCATAGTCTGGATGACTTCAGTTTTTATTTACAATGGAACAAAAGAAAAAAGTTAAAACACTGAATGAGAACTTTTGACTGAAACTGTCAACTATAATTATATAATATAAAATAATTTAACTATAAATTTGACACAAATTATTATATTATATTATAAATAAGTAAATAAGCTTTATAGTAGAAACTGTAAAATTGTGATGATTGTAAGTGAAATGTAGATTTAAAAAATACAATTAATTAGTAACTGGCTGGATAATCACCTTTAAGACTTATTAACAAGTTAAAACTAATTAAAGCAGATAAAGGTCTGAGATGTAGACGTACCCCTGGCATACAGGTTGGAGAAGTCAGTCTCAGTGTGTCTGAAGTGACCGTGTGTCTCGTTGTCTCGGCTCAGCAGGTTTTTGGAGGAGGGCTGCTCTGTAAAAGCACACACAATCCGACTCTTCTCCTCCAGGTTGTTGTTCTTCTGTAAAAACCCTACATCGTTACAGGAAGAAGAGGATGTAAACGCGCGCCTTACATTCCCAAACATCTCCCCCGTCTCTGTAATGGCTTTAATCTGCTGTATCCGCGCTGGGATTCCCTCACTGGAAGAGGACATAGGCGAGTCTCCCCGGAGAACATAAGCAGCGAAAGTCCAGCCGAGCACAAACTAATAAAATATTACTTGCTTTTCCCGCCCGTATTACGGTAAACCCCGCCTCTCCGCAGCGATTGGCTGCGGCTACCGGTGCTAGGATTGGCTGACGTGTCGCACACATAAGAAGTCTGCCTGTTAACCAGTCCGAGACTCCTTCAGCAGAAGAGGCGGGGCTTGTATGAATACGGGTGGGATCGGCTCAATCCGCGAGTTTAACGAGGCGTAAGAAGAACGAGGCTGTATTTCTGTTTAATTCGACTTTAAATCGCTTTCTAAATAACTCGAATTAGACGTTTACATTTGGCCTGTTGTTGTGTTGATGTACTGACAGGTCGGTACTGTAAATGGACGGATGTTTAGGTCTTAAATAAATGTTCAGTTACGATGGAATAAAACCTGATAATGAAGAAAACAGAACAGCAGAGCGAAGTGGGTCTGAAAAATAAACGAATCGAAGATTTTTAATAGAAACTTGTATAACAGCTATAACCAGTGTAAATTATAGGCCATATATATACTCTTCAATGAAGAGGACTCTACAATGGTTCTTCAAAGAAAATGGTTCTATATAGCACTCTGCTATTACAAGATTGGCATCGTAACAATAGCAAAACCCTTTTCAGAAAGGTTCTACGTAGAATCTTCTACAGCACATTCCTCATCAATCTGAAGAACCCTTTCACTGTGAAAAGAACAATTTGGGTTTTTTGAGTGTTCATGGTTCTATATAGAACCATTTTCTTTACTAAAGAACCCTTGAAGAAACATCTCTTTTAATTTGCATCCATATTTTAATTAATTTGCAACCTAGGCTTTATATATACAATGATATAATAAAAATAATAATAATAATAATAAAAAAATTAATAATAATAATAATAATAATAATAATAATAATAATCTGTGAAATATATCAGATTATAACAATAAGCATATGTGACTAAATATATCAGATTTAAATTTGAAATATTTATGTATTTTTCTTTTCACCATAAATCAGCCTTAAAGCGCGTGAGGGCTAATAAATATTGACCATCCTTACTGTTTAAAAGCTGCTTTTTATCACTCAACATAAAATAAAGCAGAAGGCTGTCAGAGAGGCTCTCTCACTGAGATTTATTGGAAAGGACTTGATGGACTATTTTTCTTTTCTCCCAACATTCACAGAAAGTCTTATCAGATGTGCTGCAGGACATTCACACTCTGCACTATCTCCTCCCCACAGAACATCCTGAGCATGTCCCTCTCCCTAGAGAGCAGTACTGATCTCCACCATCCTCATCATCAGCCAGACATCTGTAATCTACAGCCCACAAGAACCAATACCCGAACCCGTCCAGTCACCCAAAACAATCTCTCACTGCATCTACCACTAATCACGTGATGTCTAATATTAGAGTTACATTTATTTTATAAGATTTAATATTGTAATAATAAAATATATAATTCAATAATAATTAGCAGTCCTATGTCACGTGGGCACGTGGGGGCGCTACAGGATCACACCCCCATCATCCAAATACACATATTTTCCCAGGTTAAGCATGTGCTTCAGAGAACATTTGTCAGATGTAGAAAATAAGCATTTTTTAATTATAAATATGAAAAATCGGAATAAAAAATTCAGATTATCTACAATTTTAAAAATATGTTTTTTCAAGGGTTCTTTGGTAAAGAAAATGACTAGAGCCATGAACACTTAAATAACCCTTATTGTGGATAAAGGATTTTTTCCATGGTGAAAAGGGTTCTTCAAACTGATAAGGAATTTGCTGTAGATGGTTCTATACAGAATCTTAAATTGTTCTCTGCTGTAGTTACGATGTTAATCTTGCAATAATAGAGGAATCCTTTTTGGTGCTATCTAGAATTAAAAAAAAAAAAAAGGTTCTGTATAGAACCATCTTCAGCACATTCATCATCAGTTTGAAAAACCCTTTCACAATCCAAAGAATCATAACAGAGTGGTGGTGGTGATGATAATGATGATGATGATGATGATGATGATGATGATGATGATGATGGAAAAGCTCACCGCATATCTTCATGCCAAGTTTCCTGGTACATCCGTGCGCGACGCCGCTCCAGTCATAACCTTCAACAGCAAACACA
Organism: Crenuchus spilurus; assembly: GCA_036984385.1. Lineage (NCBI taxonomy): Eukaryota > Metazoa > Chordata > Actinopteri > Characiformes > Crenuchidae > Crenuchus > Crenuchus spilurus. The sequence continues at coordinate 57,547 of BRDA01012349.1, read as the reverse complement.
CACACACTCACTCTCCATCTCATTTACATTCAGTCTGACCAAAATAAAGCCACAATGCAGCTTTTCTCTCAACCAATTAGCAGTTAAATGAGACAGTAATGCAGTCATGTGGAAAAGCCCGCAGGTGGAGGTGAGTGTAGGAGGGGGAACTGCTCCCCATCTCTCCTCGTTTGGCACTGACTCAGTCCCCCCATTTAACAACAGCAGCATTATCTCTCTCCACACACACACACACACACACACACACACACACACAGCCTCTCCCCCCAAAATCACCTCCATTTTCACAAAATAACACTCAGCTCTCTGCTCACATCCACACAATGGAGTGTAGTGTTTCTGCACTGTGTAAAGCAGCTTTCAGCCACAGTCACTAGTCATCTGTTTACACCTGAAAATTATTATTAAATGATCAAATACATAAGCAGCCTGTCTGCACAAAACACACACACACACACACGCATATATTTGCATTGATCATTGCACTGATATAACAACAACAGTAATAATAATAATAATAATAATAATAATAATAATAATAATAATAATAATAATAACGTCATATGTCTTATATACTCCACAGAAAGCAGGTGAGCAGCTGCTGTACTAGTGGAGTAAAGTGAGGAGCTGTTAAATGGCTAAAATGGGGTAAAGAGGGGTAATTTGGAGGTCTGGAGTAAGAGAGGGGTCTCTGCTCCGCTCTGGGGCTGAAAAGCTATTAGAGCGCGCGCTCTTCTTCCCCCCACAGCGCGCGGAAGCCAAAGAGGAACCATTAGGAGCTTTTTAATATCTCTACAATTAGAGCTCCTGTTCACTTCATTACACAGCACTGCACAGAGCCACGGCCTGGCCTCACGGAGCAGAGGACAAAGAACGAGTCCACCTGTAGTAGTAGTAGTAGTAGTAGTAGTAGTAGTAGTAGTAATAATAATAATAATAATAATAATAATAATAATAATAATAATAATAGGCAGTAATTGCAGCAGTACAGAGTCGGACACACCGTTGGGCTCTATTGAGACTGTCTGTCTGCTTTAATTGTCCGACAGGTGAGGTTTAAAGGGCAGCGCGACTCGCGAGCGCACTGACTGACACCTGGCTGGTGCGGGGGGTCCACTGCAGCGGTGATTTGTTGGAGCGCGTCGTTTACCTCCCCCCACCTCTCTACCACCCCATACACATGCACCCCTTCCACCCCCAGCAGACAAGATTAACGACGCTGAGCACAAAGCAAATAGCCGGAGTGAAGCTGCGCTTTATCAGTGATGGACCTACTGGAAGAAGGTGCTCGTAAATTAGCCGTGTTGGGATCAGGCTCGCCGCCGGAGGAGGAAGGTGCCCACGCCGCCATCACTCTAAACACACACACACACACACACTGCCGGGGTCCCGCGTGCGAGGAGCGCTGTCACTTCAGCCTGAACTCAGCTCTTATTTGAACCCGCAGGATGAAGAGTCTCATTCACTGGAAACAGAAAGAAAGAGAAAGTTTAAACACTGTAAGTACATCATCAGTAAGATGTACACACTATCTGTACACCTGCCCTACGTGATGACCAATCAACCAATCAGAGCCTGATTTACAGACACTGAAAACACAGTAAAATACTAATCCACAAAAATCAATACAGAATAATAAGAATTAATGATCTGATCAAATGAACTCTTACACTGATTATTAGTCACACTGATTATTATTTGGAGACAATTTCATGCATTTTTGCAGAAGAGAAAATTAATTATATAAGAGAAAGAGAAATAGAGAGAGAAAAATCTATCTAACTATCTATCTATCTATCTATATGATATATATATATATATATATACACAAATAAAATAAAAATATAATTAAAATGGCCCTCACATCTCAATCTCTCTCTCTCTCTCTCTCTCTCTCTCTCTCTCTCCCTCTCTCTCTATTATATATATATATAAAACACTCCAGTCTTAGCCTTGCCAAAGAGAGAGAGAGAGAGAGAGAGAAGGAGAGAGGGAAAGAGAGAGTGAGAGAGGGAGAGAGAAAGATGTGAGGGCCATTTTTCTACAGCTCAGTGGCGCAGCAAATCATCATGATAATACAGCAAATAAATATGACTGATAAAGTCCACAAACACACAGATAAACACACACATATACCCCCTCCACACACACGCACACACACACACTCACACACAGATCGTGTAGATATGGTCAGTGTCTGCTGAATATTAATGTAAGAAAAAATGGAAAGGACACCATCAGTTGACAGATAATACAAAACACAGTGAACTATAATTTAATTACTGTTCCCCAAACTGAGGATCAAATCTCAAACCCAGCATCTCTATTTCCAAAACCATCTTTACTGGCACCTGTTACAGCCTTGATGTAGAAAAATGAGGGAAAGTTACCTTTCAGATGATCTCCAGCGTCCCAGCTGCTGAGACTGTCCAAAAACACCCCCAATCACAGCTTTAACCTCCACTCCTGAGGCTTCACTCCAACCGCCAGCGCGAGCCTCAAACCCAAATCCATCCGCGGTCACCTTTACCAAGTCCGTGTGTAACGTGCGCGCGCACGGAGCGCCTCTTGGTTCCGGTCACGGCGCGCGGTGTCTACTCCCGTAGCGCATGTCGCGCTGTCCAAGCCACACTGCGCCTTTGTTTTGCGCAAAGCGCGTCTCACGGCAGCATCTCGAGAGCGCACAGTCACTTTTGGGGAGGGAGGACGGAAGGGTGGGGTGGGGTGGGGGCCACTTTGTACCTCGAATGAGAATCCGAGTCACGAACAAAGACTTTGGAAGTTTGACCCAATAGCAACACATTACGCTGGAGCACTTTCAGGCAGAGGGGAGGGAGGGGGGCATTTCTGACCTTCAGAAAACCAAGGACAGGAGCATCTATAAGGTAAACAGATCAGCCTACTTCTGAGTACTGATAACAGGACATGGACAGTTTAGTCTATTAGATACAAAATAATACAGCATGCTGTACATTTGACCCATCTGTCAATGAGACAAATACACAGTGAGACTAAACAGGTCTTTTATAGGCTGGGTGGGAATATACATGTGGAAAAACCCCAGAAATAAATGCTTTAGAAGAAAAATCCACACGGTGGCAGCAAGCAGTCGGTTTAATAAGCATCAGCTCGCTTAGTATTCGTTGGGCATTTATGCAGTTTTGTACGCCTATTAAAGGATTTTCATTGCCTGCGTTTTCATCCTGAAACAGCATATTGTGAGCCTGTATGTTCTCGTGGAAATGGAAAGTGTCCAGAGAAGTGCAGGACAAAACAAAGAAAAAACAATATTCTTACAGCTGGGTCAAACGTAATAGGTTAGATTTTTTGTACGTGTTATTGTCATTTCCTTGTGAGACTACAATCATGGTCATGTCCAATAAGTCAGGATTCTACCATGATGGTCTTACATTTTTGTAAAGGCGTATACTACCATGTTTGTACCATGGTACTACAACGACAGTACTACAGTAATACAAGGTGTTACCCAAGTAATATGTTTTTTTAACTAGTTTTATTATTGTTGTATTATTGCAGTACCATCATGTCATAATGGTTTTACCATATTTACAATATTTTTAAAGGGTTCTACCATCATGATAGTACCATTGTAGTACAATTGCATTAAAACTGTACTAATTAACCTCGCTAATATGGTAGCATTAACATTAACCATGGTACTACAATCATAATCATAATACAACTAATTTTATAATAATAATACAGCTAGTTTTATCATAATGATACAACTTGTTTTATCATAGTGATACAACTAGTTTTACCATAGTGATACAACTAGTTTTACCATAGTGATACAACTTGTTTTACCATAGTGATACAACTAGTTTTACCATAGTGATACAACTAGTTTTACCATAGTGATACAACTTGTTTTTCCATAGTGATACAACTAGTTTTACCATAGTGATACAACTTGTTTTACCATAGTGATACAAGTTTATAATAGTAATGCAACCAGTTTTTATCATAAAGATACAACTAGTTTTACCATAGTAGTAAAACTCACATTATTGTTGTAGTACCAAAGTAAAACCACCACAGTAGTGTCAAAAAATATGACAGATGTTACCATGGTACTTTGTGTGAGGGTTGTCAACTCTAGATCCATTTAATTATCGTTCTAAGGCATTTCAGCACCTGGACAGCTCCCTCCACTGAAACAAAGAGATACACGCTGTGACTCCTGACTGTACTTTGCTTTCAGGCTGTTAGAAAAGTATTATATGTTACCATCTGACTAGATACACAATTAAAATAATGGAGATAGGTTTTCATTGAAATAAACAGCTGACATGTCAATGGTACATAGGTGTAAAATTTTGATTTTCCATAATCTGGCTGTAGGCAACTGTTAGTCCAGTTGAATGAATGTGTGTCTTGACACGTGGCGGGACTGTGATGTCACTCTTAATGCTGGACAGCTGTTAGTCTGGTGTCCTGTTTGTTCACTGTAGGAGGTCACGTTTAAGCGCGTACGTGTGAAAAGGAAATAATTTAAACCTCTAAACCACCACAAGATGTCGCTGTAATATAGCAGCCTGTTTGTGCACGCGTCTTGATTCACCTCCAATCACAGAGGTAAGCTGTGACGTCACGTATGACACCATAGCACAGAACTGTAAATTTTTCATTCTGGATGCCACTTACAATAAAAAAGCATAAATGTCACGTGTGACGTGTATAAAAATAACATGATCACAAGTAAATATAACACCATGTAACATAAACACAAACATTTTATATGTTTTTTATATAATCTTTGTATTTTTGAAGATGCACTAGTATATATAGAAAGGTGTTGATGTTGATGATGAGATACTATGTTATCTCACTGTCCACTCTATTAGACATGCCTACCATGTTGGTCCACCTTGGAGATGTAAAGACAGTTTGTGTTGATTCTCTAGTCCTTCATTGGTGCACAGTAAATCTGCCAGTGTTAAAACAACACTATTAGAGTTAAATTAACACTGAGACTGTTACATTTTGACACCCTCAGTGTTAATTTAACTCTAATAGTGTTGATTTAACACTGGCAGATTTACTGTGTGGTCACATGATGCAGCTGGGTGGACAATTTTAGTTAGTTCACTATTTTCACACCAGCATTGACACTGAGGTGTTTTTAAATATCAGCAGTGCTGCTGTGTCTGATCCTCTTGTACCAGAACAACATACAATAATGCACCACCACCACATTAGAGTCACTGCAGTGCTGAGAATCATCCACAACCCAAATAATATCTGCTTTGTGGTGGTCCTGTGGATGTTCTGCCATTATGTACCTAATGAGTGAGGGTATGTCAGGGCAGCCGTGGCCTGGTTCACTATCAACATTCCAGTTCAACTAAAAGGAATTCAGTGGAGTTGAAGTCAGTCAAGCCATATAATTATTTGCCTCTTTTTGTTGACACAGAGTAACATTAAAATGGAACAGAAAAAAAAATCTTCCTGCAAATGTGGTTGTCTAAAATACCGGGGCAATTTAACCACGACCTAACTAAGAGTCCTGAAAGAGAGCATTTTACAGTCACAACACATGGTGCTGTTCTCCTGGCATTCACCAAACCCAAATTCATACATCAAACTTCCAGAAAATTAAATGATTTGTCACTCCAGTCCTGAATCCACTAACTTACAGTTGATCTGGGCAGATCTAGCAGGGCAGACATTTTACTAAATTTAAAGTCACTGAGCTCCTTTGAATAATCCATTATGCCAGTGTTTGTCCATGGCAATTGCACGAGTGTGATCACAACACTGAAACACCAGTGTCCACATCACTGGCCATACCCTGATGGGAACCTTTGCTCTTTTCCCAGTGCTGATGAAACATCTCGAAACCCACAAGACATGGACTCTAAAAAGATTCTTTGTGCATCTGTTACCAAGATGAAGTCTTAAGTTGTGAGGTGGAGCCGCTGTGGTTCACACTTTTTAAGCATGTCTCATAAATGCTCAATCATTTAGAAATTTGGAGGCCACTGTCAGTACTCATCACTGACTGTGAGCACTTCACAAGCCTTTCTGTTTTAGAGATGCTCTGATCTTCAGGTGGCCATAACAATGATCATCTAATTAATCTAAGACCTCAATGTGCTGTTGATACAAGATAGCCACCATTAGCTGTGAGTCATAATATTTTGGCTCATTGGTATAAAGTAGTGCTGATCTGTTATTTGGTAATCCACTGTGGTGGACATCCACAGTCTGTCAGATTCTTTGTCACAGTTGTAACATACTGTGGTTCAGTGACTGATGAAAGTACAGACAGTGGACCTGGGAAGAGCAGCCCAGGGAGGCACTACAGCACCTAAATGGACATTATTGCAGTTCTAATCAGGTGAGATTATTCACTATAAAAGCCAGGATGGGGTAATTTAAATATAATTGCTGTCATTTTAAAACCTTATAACTGAACAGAATTTAGGTTTTATACTTTTTAATGTCAGCTACCCTTCCCAGATACGGATGTGGGCCATTTCTGGCTGAAAAATGGCACTCCTGGCCCAATGTCGACACTGCATGTGAGCCAAATGTGGCCCTGATATTGAAAATACACATTTGGCCCACATGTACCATAACATATGTGGTCCACTTCTGGCAGAGATGTGGCAGTGTTACCTACATATGAGCAATAAGTGGCCCACATATTTAAAAAAAATCTATTTGGCCCACATGTTCTAAAACAGATGTGGTCCACTTCTAGCAGAGATAATGCAGTGTTACCTACATATGAGCCATAAGTGGATAGCTTCTGGCCCAGATTTGGTCCAGTTGTGTATGCTTCACATCTGACTTATATGTGGCCCACATCTTGTAACCGTGAGTGGTCCACCAAAGTGCCGTCAATCCATGCGGCAAATGGGCCAAATGAAAATGGGGGATGAGTGCCAGATGTGGGCCAGAAAATTCTGCTATCTGGGTTTACTTACCTAAACATGATGAAAGCATTAATAGAAACAGTCTAAATTAAAATGTAAAATCTTACATTTATGTGCATTCAATTTAAGATTTGTTCCCCTTCAAAATTTGTACTTTGGAGATACAAGGTAATCAGTATGTTTATATACACATACCAATTAGCCATAACATTAAAACCACTTTCCCAATGTTGTAGGCCCTTCTTGTTCCACAAACACAACTCTGATTTACTGAGGCTTGGACATTCCTGGTCAATAAGTGACAATAAGTAACACCAGTTCTCCTCTACAGAGAACAAATGAAACTATTTTAGTATATGATCTCTATCTGTTTTCTGAATTTAAGCATAAGTGTATAATAAATACCGGTATATAATACGTCCTTGCACAGGCCACTATTTACATTTTCATCCAAATGTATAGTAGTGTAATGTGTAGAGAATAAGATTTGTTACCTTATTTAACTTCTACTTAAAGCTCACTCTTAAAAGAGATGGCTCTTCAATGGTTCTTTAGTAAAGAAAATAGTTCTATCTAGAACCACAAACACTCAAAGGACCCAAAAGGATATTTTCATGGTTATAGGGTTCTTCAGATTGGTGAGGAATGTGCTGTAGATGGTTTTATATTGCCCTAAAATAGGTTCTGCTATCATTATGATGTCAAGCTTGTAATAATAGAGAAAGCCTTTTGGTGCTATATATTGTCAAAAAGGTTCTGTTTGAACCATCTACAGCTCATTTCTCATCAATTGGAGAACAATTTCACCATGAAAAGAACATTTTGGGTTCTTTGAGTGTTCATGGTTCTTTATAGAATATTTTTTTGTCAAGAACCCTTGAAGAATAGTCTATTTTAAGAATGCAATAAAGCGAGCAGTTTAAAAAGGGGAGTTTGTATAAGACTGTGTATATAAAATGATGTGTAAATATTTTAGCCACACCTAGAAAGTTAGATTTAAAAATTTATATATTTGAACAGTCAGCATTTATATAAGGATTTAACACTAATAATAAAATAAATATTGGTAATAAATCAGGTAGCACTATTACGCATGTTAAAGTACTTTGCAGAGCTCTATTCATCCAGTGATATTTGTAGTTTACTTCCAGTGTGTGTGTGATGAATAAACATGGAAAAGATGTGTACATGATCTTCAAATTACTCAGACCATCAGGATGTTTGGTACCAGATACCACAGATACAGAACACTTTCAGAGGTATTATGTAGTCCATGGCTTGAAGGCATGTCTACACAAAAAACCCAAACATGATGTAAAGTTTACAGTTGAAAGAATCATGCATCTAAGCCAAAATCCACTTCATTTTTAAGAATACAGGCTTGTATACGGTCTAAAATCTACCTGAATAAAAACATTAATAACACAAATATGTTTATACAGCTTCCTAAAGTAATTTTATATAATTCTACTGTTTTCCATTAATGCTGGACGTCTTAACATCCCAAGGCAGTTTGTGTAAAGACGAGATAAAAGAGAATTGGAAAAGAAAACATCAAAGATGTGCAGGGCTGTAATACAATAAAAAGAGCAAACGCATCAGTCGGAGTTACCGCACATATACACAGTACACGCTCCAAATTCTTGCTTGTGCCACACACTACACAGGAAAAGAAGATAAGGCTGTGGGATCAGCACATGCTGGATGCATAAATGTACGTTGCCTTGAGGAGGAACTTCATACACTATAATGTGCAGTACTGACAGTTTCATTCATTAACAAAGGATTCATATCTGCTTGCTGGGATAGCTCACTGTTAGCTCTGTATCTGAAATGTAAGGGCAGCACTTGGACACAAACATCATCCCTTTGGCAAAGATTATCCTCTTCAATTATTAAGGCTTAGTGGGTTGTGCAGGGCGTCTCTCACATTAATTGGTCAGTTTGATCCTTGGCTCTATATTAGCTCTAATTACTGTAAATGACAGAAGTGTAGAGCCCATCCTGTTGTTTAAACTAAACAAGTGAATCCAGTTTAATTGAATATGTTTGATGACTGAAAACATCACCAGGAGGGTTGGAGAATTATTTGGTGATTGGATAATAATAAACAATCGTTTGAGGATTAATTGAACGTCTCCAAGGGGTCTTTGAGGAGGAGGTGGAGGACGATGTTCAGTTTACAGTTCTATTAAAGGTCATTTGAACAAGACAATATGAGTTCAATATAATATCCACTATACATGGCCTTTCTTGCTCTGTATACCCTCATTGGCCACTTCATTAGGTACACATACTGTACATTGAATCTACTCATTGTCCATTTTAGCTCCACTGATCATATGGGTGCACTTTGTAGTAGCTTACTTTGTTAGTCTCCTTTCAGGATCATCAATGTACCAGGTTTTATTTGGGTGGTGGATCATTCTCAGCACTGCAGTGACACTGATGTGGTGGTGGTGTTTTAGTGTGTGTTACAGTTGATCAGACACAGCAGAGCTGCTGTTTTTAAACACCTAGGTATCACTACTGGAGTGAAAATAGAGCACTATCCAAAAATATCCAGCCAACAGTGTCCTGTGACCACCAATGAAGGACTAGAAGACCAACACAAACTGTACAGTAAACTTTACATCTACAAGGTGTACCAACAAGGTAGGTGTGTCTAACAGAGTGGACAATGAGCTAAATGGACATTGACTATGTGTACCTAATGAAGTGGCCAGAAATTGTATGTACAAATTTAATCAGTTAAAAAAAAACTAGCACAGACTGTTAATGATTAATTGACAAACTGGTACTGATTTGATATAAGACAAGAACGCAAGTTTTTGATTATGATTCCCAATATATTAACTAAAACAACAATTTACTGTAAAATCAAATTCTAGGCTGATACAGTGTACTCTATTAGTTGAACATCACTGAGGTGGAACCTTCAGTGATGCATCTACATCTTCAGTACCTTTAGTTAAGGAGCATAGCAGCTCTAGATTTTTGTTGTAATTAATTTATGTTATTTATTGACTTCACTCTGTACTAACTCCAGATCTTTACAGTTACAATAAGTGCCATGCTGTGTCCGACAGTGTAGAGAAAGTTAAAGAGCTATGGGCTACAAAACTATGCCTTAGTAGTTTGTGTCAGTTACCATGGGGGGCGCTCTTGCAAGGCAAATTACTCTAATGTTGCAAGAACTGCATCAATGTTTTTCCCTTTAAAGTTCCAAATGAATTGGTCTGTTATTGTTCTACTTTTCTCAGTCATTTCAACAACATCTTGTTAATTAGCTTAGTGCTATATTTGTAAAGAAATGCTACTTTGCTTTCTTAATATTTCACAATTTGGTGGACCTACAAGTAAATACACAATAATCTCTATTGCGCAGAAGTTTATTCTTGAAGACTAAGTAGGAACCACTGACCTTCTATCTGCACTAGCATTCATTATAATTAACCCACCGTTATGTACATTATACAGTATAACTACAGTACATATACAGATAGTCTGCTCATTTATTTTAGGAACTTTTAAGGACTACTTCTTAAACACTTTAAATAATTCAACAGTTCTTGGTTGGATGTTATATACTCCGAAAAAATGGTACGCTCACTGGAGTAGTACTGTACCTATTACTGGGGTAGTACCATTATTTAGGAGAGCATTGAACCAGGTTCTGCTGTAAATTTTGTTATTTTCCAGTAACATTTACATCATGTCTTAAAGTTGTTTTACTATTTTAAAGTGAAGTTCACATTGTACTGGAAATATTAAGGTTAACTGCACAATTTCATGGACCAAAAATTTACCTTTTTGTTTTGACACTGTAGAAATGTTTTTTTAATTCAGATAGAACCTTTATATTAGGTACAAAGGTTCCTTAGTCTGTGAAAAGGTTCCTTACACCATCATTCACAAACAGAGAACCAAACTGTTTCTTCAATGGCATCACCCCAAGGAAACAGTTATCTGATATATGCTTGAATTTGAGTTCTAATCTGAATTTTGGTGTCCATACTGAAATGGGTTTACGCTTCCTGTTGAACCTGTGGCACAAGCTCCAACAGTATCACCAGTTAGGACAGATTATGGAGTACATTCCTGCTGTTTATGAAGATTGAATGATTTCTATATCAACGTACAAGCATATGATGAACTGTAGCAATAACCCATCAGAGCACATATGTACACAACGTACAGCAATTTGATTAAAAACATGTATTCATTTCAGGAATACAGGGGTTATTGTCAAGCAGCACTGACCCCATGCACATTGCTTTAGCTCCTTATATTGTTAGAAGAAATATACTTCAGGGTTTAAATTTGCTGTAAAATCGAACAATTGTCATTTTACTACATTTTCCTGTTTGACTCAAGATACTAATATTGCTGCAGTCAAGACAAAACCTTGTACCTCCATTATTTTATTTTTTTGTCATTTTTCTTTTTTTTTTTGCCTTATTTGAATGTGCTATCTAGGCTATAATTAGTGAACATGTTATCACAAGTGGAAATGCTCCTAAATGACTTTAAATTAAATATTTTTCACATTGACTTCCATTAAAACATTTCCCCTCTTTTCATGAAAAGCTTCCATTTTGGAAATACAAGGTTTGTTCCGAGAAGCCCTCCATAAAACTAAAAGGTAGTAAAACTTTGCAGAACTCAGGTGCGAGCTATGAGATCTTACTGTAAACACTGAGTATATTTTAGTCTCAGGTTTAGTTCTTAAAACTGTCGATATTTACATTTGTACTGTAAACATATTCTAAGTTCTGCTCTCGGTCAACCACATTGCTGTAAACCTAAAGTGTTGGTACACAACTGAACACCTGAAATGACTTTCCTTATTCACCATATCACACAATGTGATTCTCAGACAAACAAGGCTAAAGCTGAATGACAATGCTAAAAAGCCAAAACAAGCAAATAGACTCTACATAACTATTACCCATGATGTCAGCTTTAAGTGGATGAACAATAGTCTTTATTATTTTTTACACAGCAATGTAACAGTTCTCAATAGCATGCTAAAACACCCCACAAGGAGCGAAAACTGACACTTTCCTTCAACAAAAGCTATTAAATATATATTTACAAGAATGTGAGATCTTCCACCGAAGACAAAGATCTTAACACAAGTTCAAAACTTGTTCTGGGCAGCACAGGGATGTGAATATGAGTCCCTATGAGAACTGACTTGAAAATCATATTTACAAGTCCAAAAAAAGGAGAAAAAAATCATAGCTTCCAAGGTGAGCCTCTTTGAGAAGGAACCCAAACTCCACTTGTTTCTCAAGAAAGTTCCAAAAAGTGGTGGACATGTCCCAGCACGTTGTTATTGAACTAGTCTGCTGTTATATGTGTCTGGTGTCCTCCCGTTTAACGTGATGGTCGGCGGGCTTTTCGTGAGGTTTGCCCTTCTTGTTCTGGTGCGTCTTGACGTGCTTGGCCAGGTGGTCGCTCCTCATGAACCTCTTGCAGCAGTCCGGACACACGAAGCGCTTCTCGCCGGTGTGCGTGCGCAGGTGCCGCTGCAGCTCGTCGGAACGCGTGAAGCTCTTGCCGCAGAAGAGCCAGTTGCACACGAACGGCCTCTCCCCGGAGTGCCAGCGCAGGTGCGCTTTGAGGTGCGACGTCTTGCCGTAGACCTTGCCGCAGCCCGGGATGTGGCACACGTGCTGCTTCTTCTTGCCGGGCTCGTCGCTGGAGCCGCTGGACGACTGGCAGTTGGGGCAGCGGCAGCGGCGGCAGCGGCGGGCCGTGGCCAGCGGGGATTTGGTGTGAAGTAGCGCGGCGATCTGGCTCTGGTACTGCGCAAAGTCCGTGTGTCCCAGCACCAGGCTCCTCTGGATAGGGAAGCGGTGGGGCGCCAGCGAGGACGGGTGGCTGACCGGGTTGCCCTGCTGGAGGCTCCACCACGGGATGTCGTCTCCAGGGTTGGGCGACAGCTGTCTCTGCTGCTGGTGGACCAGGCCCGAGTGACCCGCCACGAAGCCCGGCATGGCGGGCGGGATTGGGGCGGGCGCCGCGTACGTGACCGCCGGGACGTACGTGGGCGGGCAGGTGGACTGCATGGAGCACGGCAGCATCTTGACCGGCGAGAAGTCGTACGGGTACGTGGGGTCGGCCGGTGGGGTCAGCGGGAGCTCATGGTGGGACGTGTAGGAGCCCTGCAGGTGCGCTTTGGAGGATAGTCCGAACGAAGAGTTGGACTGAGGGTTCGCCTCGTTACTCCATGGGTGGAAAATCCTCGACGGCGACCCGAGCGCGCTTTCGTAGCCGACCTGGAGGAAGTCCGCCGGGCTGGAGCCGTGGTGGTGGCCGATCCGGTTACACGTCGCTGCTAGGAGTGCCAGAGGGGAGTGTTTGGTGTTTTCTGGAGACGAGTTTGGAGTTCGGTCCTGGAGAGTCAAAACAGAAGCTCTAGAGTGTTAGCATGGCTTTCTAGACAAACACAAACAGTCTGAACTTGTAGAGCCTTTCTGGAATCAACACAAGACCTGCACACTAAAACACAACACGGGAAAGTTCACACGAACCTGCAGGAAAGCGTGGAGTGTGTCGTTCCTCAGCACAGCCACAGCTGCCATGGCAAACTTTCTCCTTCCTCTGCTCTCCGAGCACAAGACCTTTTCAGAGCTGCTGTAAAACTGAAAAAGTGCGCTAGCCTCGACGCTTCCTCTCCTCCAGATATCCTCAGACTATCTGAGGACTGAAGGATCACTTCTTAGGATTTGATAAGGACTTTGGTGGGCCGCCAGCCAGTCAGGAGTAAGATTTATTACTTTGAAGTTTGCCGCTGCCCAATCATCAAAGAATAGCGGCTCTTTGAGAGGGGGAAGCAAATCCTTTGAATCCACAAAGCTCCTATGGTGTGTTTGTTGGTCTGGATAAAAGGGCTGATTATTAGGGGGGATGGGAAGGGTGGAGATAAAGGCGGGACAATTAATGAAGTAATCACTATGTGGGAAATGTATATACACAAATAATTGGATTTTCTTGATCAAAGAAGCCCCTCGCCGCCTGGAGACCCCCGTATTGGATGCTGGAGTCACCCGATCCTCCTTTTTTGTAATTAAGGATTTGTAGCGTGGCCCCGTTGTGACAATGCCACCGTGTTATCTCCAGAGATCTCTGCTGGATTGGCTTCATGGGTTTGGGAGGGTGGGTTAGAAGGGGATAATGGGATTCAACACAAAGTTCATAATCATTCCCTTAAACAATATCTTATTTCATGAGTGAGTATAAAAGCCCAGAAATAGATCAGTTATTTGTTCTGTTTTGTATTTCTTCCCTCACCTTTGACAGACTCTTACATAACACAATTAAACAATTAAAGCAGGGATGCTGTGCAGGAGCTATTGATGCCTCAACGGTTCACGTCAAGTAATTAAGGTGTCATAGTTGACTAATTAAAGGTGTGGATGTGACTGAAGCCGGACTGATGTCTCCTATCAGCCTTTCCTGAAGACTTGAGCCTTTGAGTGAAAGAGGGAGGAGTTCCCATCTTTAGAAAAGTGGAAAGACTTTTTAATCTCCCTCCCTCTTCTCCGCCTTCCCGAGTCTCTCAAGACTTTATCTATCTGTGGAACTGAACCTCAGTGACCTTTACACACCTCTGCCTAGACTACAAGACATGGAAGAAAGTGATTAACAGGGTACTTAATAGACTTAGACATACACACTTAATAATGATGATTATGGGCTTAGACCTGTGGTATAAACTGCAAAAAATGTTCATTATCCTCAGGAACATTCTTTAAGTAATTAAACATGGTTCTTCTGCACCATCAGTCCAAATAACACGTCCTGTAGTTCTGAATGAGATATGAGTTAAACTCATCAACTCAAAAAACCTCAGCCTTTCCAGTGTTAATAATGGTTTAACAAAGTTGTTTTCTTTTAAACGTGCCTAATTACTTAATTTAGACAAATAAGTGATCGTAAAAGATCAATGATATTTACATTACCCAACAAAAGTAGCATAATTTGAGAAAATAACTTTAATCGGTGCTCCTCTTTAAGCATCAATGACTAAAGCAGTTGTTATTAACAAGTTAATAACAGTACAGATTTTCAGTTTGCCTTTCTACAACCACCACCACTGTCCCCCAAAAGTTTGCAGTTGCTGATTTTGAAGTGGATTGGTTGCTTTGAAGGGATTAGCACTTCTAGTCCTCTCCCACGGCTCTGCACACAGTCATGGGGCAGAGGGGGGTTCCCGCTGGGCCCAAAGGCTATCTCACTTCTCCTCCAACCCACACAGGATTGTCACGGATACTCAACATTTCAATTTATTCTTCCCCCTCCTTCACCTTTAACAATAACAAACTCCACATGCACAGCTATCTATTGGTAATTAGCTCTGACAAGTTTTAGAGCAGATATGTATGAAGCATTTATTAACAATAACAATAATAATCTAATTAGTGTCTATGCTTAATTAGCCATAGTTTCAAATTCATACAATCTGAGATTACTACTAAACAAGTTTAAGCAACTATGAAAAGGCTAAAATAACCACCAGGCAATTATATTGATTCCTGATTTACTTTATTTGTCTTGCTGATGGATTGGTACAAAAGTTGGTGAAGAAGTAGCACGACATCAAACATGCCAGTACAAGCAGCAATCTCAGATAAGCAACAGTTACCCCAGACCACCCTCCAACCAACCCCCCACCACCACACACACAAACACTCACATCCATATAGAAGAAGTCCACTTAACACTTCAGAAACCCATCCAATGCACCCCACTGCTTTAGGGTGAATGTATAACTAAGGCAGAACCTTAGTACTTTTAGGTAACACTTTACTGTTGGGTGCTGTTTACAAGACTGCATGACATCTAAATAAGCTTGTCAAGGCCAGCCAAAGGATTTCGCTTAAGAAAAAGCCTTGTGAGTGGTAGGTTGCTGGTTTGATTCCCTGAACTGATAGAACACAAGTGAGAGCACCTGACCCCAAACTGCTCCCCGGGTGCCATGTATGTGCGTTCACTAGTGTGTGCTTCACCGCAAATTCTTCTATGTGCAAGCAAATTGGTTAATGTGTTACTTTCAATTCACTTGTATTAACAGTGGACAAACTTAGGTAATCATTAATAAAGGCTTATTCCAATAAGCATCATCTGTTGGCAAATACAGCTTATGACAGGCGACAGCTATTGAAATAAGCCTTTATGAATGTTTACGTAGCTTTATGTCAACTGTCATGACACGTAGCATTATGAACAGCATCCTACAGCAAAGTGTGACCAATGTGTTAATCTACTGACAGCAGAATTCAATGTTTAATATGGAACTTTCTACTGTTTTCAGCATTAGCATGCTCATGTATATACCCAAAAGAGCACACTGCATCACTCACATAAACACTCTTAAAAAGATGGTTCTTAACTAAAGAAAATGGTTCTAGAACCATGTACGCTCAAAGAACCCTTCTGCTGTATAAAGTGTTCTTTCCACTGTTAAAGGGTCCTTTAAATTGATAAGGAAAGTGTTATACATGGTTCTATACAAAAGGGTTCTGCTGTAGTTATGACATCAAGCTGGTACTAATAAAAGGAACACATTTGGGTGCAATATAGAACCATTTTCAAAAGGTTTCTAAATAGAACATTCTACAGCACAATCTTCATCAATCTGAAGAACCCTTTCATCATGCAAAGAGCCCGCTGGGTTCTTTGAGTGTTTATGGTTCTATATAGACCCATAATCTTAACTGAAGAACCCTTGAAGAGCCATCTCTTTTAAGAGTGTAGACGGACCCAAATGCAAAGCATCACATTTAGAAAATCTCTAAAAGTTTCAACACCAAACTAAAATAAACTAAAAGATGACAAATACAAAATAAATAAATAAATAAATAAACAAACATTTTCTTTACAAGAATTGGCAAGAAAATTTACAATATTAACCCTTTCATGCATGGATTATGGAAACACCAACCAGGTTTTATCCTCCGGTCAGGTTCTTAAAAAGATGATTATATTTTTAAATACTTTTTAATCTTGAAAAGCTGCTCATGTGTCCACTCAGATTCTTTTCTGTAGAAAGGCTTGACAGAAATCTTCATGGCAGCTGCAGTTCCTGACTGTCCGTTTTTGTTTACTGTGTGTTTTGTTGTGCTTGCAATTGCAAGTGGCATCCAGGTGTCAATCACAGGGTTTTAGTAACATCCGCTAAAGAGGATGTCATGAAATTATAGAGTGAAAATCAATGCTTTAAGAAGATAATGACTTAAATAACTTAAGTAACTGTCCTCATTCATTATCTCCATCCGTGAAAGGGTTAAAAGTACAATAGGCATGATTGTGAATGGCAGTTAAACAAACAACAAAGAGCCCTATTTTCAGAAAGTGAAATAAGGTTTATCATCTTTATTATTATTCATAATAAACATACACATAAATCCTTACATTATAAATATATAAATTACAATGCTCCACTGTAATATATACATTTACAGGTTATGAGTTGAAGAAGGCAATCTGTGTGAGAAAGAAAGAGAGAGAAAGAGACATTAATTAACAATGATGAAATATGAATGATCAATCATTCAAAATCAATGTAAACTTTACATTTAAATCCCGTAAACTGATTTTGTTTGACTCAGTAGTAGCTTATCTGGCTTGTAAATGAAAAAAATGGACATTTATTTTGGTCCACCCTGTTAGACAGGTCAAAGTGAATAAATTGTGGAACTTTTTATATTCTCTGGACAGACTGCAGTAAAAAAAAAAGAAGAAAGAAAAAAATTGGTTCCACATCTGTCTCCCACACAAAAAAGAGAGGATGGGAAAGGGTAGAGACGGAGCTGGAGAGATAGAAAGAGTGAGAGAGAAATGAGAGAAGAGAGAGAAATGCTCGGGGCTACTGGGTACTTGAGCCGCTGTAATGGTGTCTCGTATGAGAAAACATCTGTGAATTTCCTCAGTGATCTACAACAAAGTCTAACTCAGAGCAGTCACTCAGTGAGCCTTTGAAGTTCACTGCCTGACAGAAAGCTGCCATTGTACTCAGCCTCCAATGCACTGCAGCCCAACTCGGCACTCTCCAGCCTCCAACATTTTCCCCTGAAATCTGATACTGCTGCCTCTCTTCATGCTGTCGGGCAAAAGCAAAAAGGCTGTGCATTTAAAGGCCGAGCCCAGGCACTACACAGCCCGGCCCGGGGTCACGAGAGGAGGGAGAGGTCAACATCCAAACAGCAGCCCCAGCTCCGTGTGTGGTAACTCAGCCGTGGGCTGCGTGGGGGTGCCGGTGCAGGGTAATTGCCGGGGTCACGTTCTACTTCCTTAAAGTTGATAACTTTGAAATTATTCAAAGCAGGATACTGCTCGCCATTTTTTACCGCTTATATTTTTAGAATTTTATTTCAAAAACTGGTGTAGATGTTTGTCCTTGGGAAAATGAGACCCCCCTTTGTTGCTGAATTAATCAAATGTTTCATTCTAATTAGTATTCACATTCATAAAGAAACTCTAGTTCAAGGACTCCCTACACTATTAATACAAAGCCACACTGAACTTTCATATGAAAAATGTAATTATGGATCGATTTACTCACTTTAGGCCAAAAAGAACTGCACAGCTAAGTGACGCATCAAAGTCATTAATCAGATGTGAAAGAAAGGCCACACTACTACAAAGCTGAGCTTTAACTACTCTTTTGTTATATTACATACCTTAGATCAGGCCACATGGGTGGTATATTTCATATAAAAAAATAAACATTTTATAATAAATATATTTAGCTTTGTAAATGTAACAACAACAACAATTACTACTAATATTAATGATAATAACAGTATTATTATTATTATTATTATTATTATTATTATTATTATTATTATTATTATTATATCATACATAGATCACACACACAGGATGTAAAAATAAATTAAAGTTACTGAACAACCTTTAGTATCAATGCTGGTCAGTTATTAGTATTGCTTATTATTAAAAATAATACAGCAATAATATATTATAGTAATAAAATAAAAGTAAAAAAGTAAAAAAATATGTAATATAAATGTTTCTCACTCTAAACAACTTACATATGAATTTAATTGTAGCTATATTAAGTCAACACACACGCATATATTATATATATATATATATATATATATATATTAATTCTGTATATAATTATAATTCTATAATTAATTAAATATATATATATATATATATATATATATATATATATATATATATATTATATAATTATAATTATATAGAGAATTAATGATAAACTAATATATACTGATTATTTGTAGTTATATATGCATATAAAGATAAAATAAACATGTTATTCAGAAATACACACAACAGCCACAGCACTCAGGGATTAAGGGATTTCCTTATCAACACTTTCATACCGTCACTGTTAGGACAAAACTTTGTATCATCATTTTCACAATAAACAGACCATTATAAACTGTTCAGAACCATTTTAAGTTCTGGAATCAGGCCCGACTGCCACCAACTTCCGCCAAAATGTAAGAGCATTGTTTTCTTCTCTAGTATAAGGTCCCATTCTGAAGACACGAGGTGCATGAAACTGAACTCAACCCAACAGCACCACTGGAGCAGATGAAGTTTACACAGTGATTCATCACTATTAGTGCTACGAGTACCTATGAGAAAGTCAGGCAGGACTGGACGAGAGGGAAAGAAAGAGAGGAAGAGAGAGCTGGAGGTGTCTCTCTTGGCTGCTCCTCCTCACTGTGAGGGACAGATTTGTTGCTTTGCCTCCTCAGTCTAAACGGGGTCTGAGCCGCCCTTGCCCGCGCACGCCCGCCCCGCATTTACTCAATGGCAGCTGCTCACTCCATCTGGGAGGGCTTCAGCAAGGCCAAACAAAACAGGTTACACCTTCGGCCATGCCAAGTCCTGTAGCCTCCTTCAGTCCGCACAAACAACAGGGGCTAATCGCAATTTCACGCTCTGATTTTCTCCAGAGCTCCCTCCAAACCCCGCAGGCACAGAAACGTTAAATAAGCTCATTTTCAGAGAAGACGGGATACATGCTCACCCATATGGTCATAGGGACTGCTACAGAGTAGTGGTGCTCTACTTCAAGACACGACCAATGAGGTACAGATACAGCTTTGGGGCAGTTGCATGCATCTCCAGAAGAATGTGGATTTGTGGTCCATTGGCTACGATGTGCAGACTCGACAATCAAAGAGTGTTTTGATGTC
Source organism: Crenuchus spilurus (assembly GCA_036984385.1). Taxonomy (NCBI): domain Eukaryota; kingdom Metazoa; phylum Chordata; class Actinopteri; order Characiformes; family Crenuchidae; genus Crenuchus; species Crenuchus spilurus. The sequence continues at coordinate 37,431 of BRDA01012349.1, read as the reverse complement.
TACACGAGATCTAGTTCATCACAACAGCGATTGGGTAATCAGTTAGCTATTCCTTAAGAGAAGTGAAGTAGCGTTTGGGACACAGCCCACACTAACTCTTCAGGGATCTTACTTTTTATCCCTTTTTGTATTCACTCAGTGGTCATGCAAATGTGGGTAATTCAGTGGTACATAGAAAGCCCTCAACAAATTGCAGGTGTTAGGAAGCCGAAACAAAGGCCACTACAACCCCTAATGGCATCTCCCATCATTAGCAACTCTTTGATGTGCATACTCCACACTCTCTTTTATCTCCTTCCCCTTCTCTCTCTCTCTCTCTCACTCTCTCTCTTCATTAATGCAGTCTATAGGGAAGGGACTTTGACACAGAGCCCCCTCCCTGCACATCTGACATCTGTTTGGCTGTTAGGCCTGTCCCTCACTCAGCCATCAATCAAAACACGGGGTTAAGAGCTTTCTAATCTGCCGAACCCCAAAACTACCTGTTCGTTCAGCGTTAAAGAGAGGCAGCAACACAAGCACTGCAGAGAAGACTCGCCCGCTTTAATTCCAAGCTTTATCCCACTGCTGTGATTACAGTGCAGAGCGTTCGCATGCAGCTTTGTAGAAAACATTTAACAGCAACTCCAACGCATGTGTATATGCGCGTGCTCGCGTATCAATAGCAGGTTACCTGCTTTACATCTCAGCAGGTCTGAAAGAGAAGCTTTAGAAACACTGCTATTCAAACTCTCTCTTTGAACTCTGGAGGATATAGAGGCAGGACAATGCGAGTCTATTTGTGTTCATCCTTTGAAGTCTGCCCTCACTATTAATATGAGACAGAGTATCCTGTCTGACAATAAATACTTCTCTACCTTCTACTGGAGGATTATGCCTCTGAAATATCTGAAAGGTGGCACGCTGCTTTTTTTCTGGTCTGCAAAACAGAGAAAGAGGAGAAGAAACACAGTTTAGAACAAACAGTTAAAGAAGGGAAGGAATAACTTCAGCGGTGCACAACATGAACCACATTAAAGGAGCGAGTCTGCATCTCCAGATGCGCCCGGCTCTTTAATGAGAAGAAAACAAAGGGTAATCATGCTTTTATGGAGAAGTATTAAAGAAAACAGGTGCAGGACCTTCGTTTCAGGCTGAGAAGTAGGCCTGTGAGAGCTTTGGTTTGTTAGTCAGGATGAGGACCGATGAATAGTTTTTATATCGACATCACAGATTAAAAGAGTGCAGTTTTCAAAGTGACAGTGATGCCCTGAGTGGCTCAGCAGACTAAGGCGCTGACACTATGATCAGAGGATCGTGAGTTTGAATCTGGGTCATGCTGCTTGACACTGGCAGCCGGAGCCTGAGAAAGCAAAATTGGCCATGCTCTCTTTGGGTGGGTAGATGCTGCTCTCTGTCCATCACTATAAAGTAATATTCGCTAGCTCAGCTGGCTGTTAGCTGATGTATCAGAGCTGGGGATCTGAGCTTGCCTCTGAGCATGCTGACTGCAGAGTGATGATGTGTATGCAGCATTTGGAAAAGAGGAGGTGGCTGACTTCCCAGGCCTGTGCTAGTCTTCACCCTCCTAGAGTCAGGGACATTACAAGTGATTAGGAGAGTCCTAGTGGATGGGTGGGTAGATTGTTTACCACTACATTGGGGGTAAAAAAAAAAGTATTAATTGGGGACATTCCATCAGGTAGACCTCATGAGTCCATGATGGGAGTTCCATGATGGGAATAAGCATACAGGTTGTATAGAAAAATGTTTATTAAAATGGCAATCTTAATCTGTAAACAGTCAAAATGTCCGATACACATGGACAAGTAACCAGAACACAAGCGAAGGCAGTAAACAGTCCAAGGTCATACTCAACAGGGGCGAAATGTAAACAGCATAACTGACTAAAGAACAATAAACAATATACATAAACTACAGACTTATGTACAGCCTCAGAAAACTCAGACAGGTAGAACAGACTCAGATATAAACTAGTAATAATCAGACAGGCGGGTCGGCTTTGTGATCGCACACACAACAACAAGACAACAGGCAGGAAGGTGTAGCTTAAATAGCTAAAGCTACTAATTATGCTCACTGGATACAGCTCAGGTGTGAGTCACCTGATAAACGTTACACCAAAAGGAATTCTGGGAGATGTGAAGGAGCAAAAGCAAGTCATGTGAGTGTTCCAAAGGATACTGGGAGTTGTAGTTCAAGTAAGGTTCAAAAGTGAGTTTTGAGCATCAAGCGAGCACGACACATTTAAACTGATTAACTGATATAGAAAAGTTGGACAAATGCAGGACAACCAAACCTCCACGTGCTGTGACATCACAACCACATGAGCCTATGGCCTAAAGTTTAGAGAAGCAGGCTTGAGACTGAAGGGTCACCCCAGGAGCCGTGCTCACTGATCCAGGCAAGTGTGCTCACTATCCCCTAATGTGTGTGTTCACTATTGTGTTTATTTGTGTTTCAGGGCACGGACTGGAAAAATTCTTTCACTTTTTCACAACTTATTGGCAGTCTGGCTCACTATTCTCAAGGTTGATGCCTCAAGCCAAAACAAAATGGGATATTCTGGTTTTCTCAGACAAAAAATAATAATTTTAGAAAAGAATCACAATTAAAATTGCAATCGCAACATGAAAAATCACAATTCCTTAAACTGTTCAGCTCTGGTCAGAACAGGTAAAAGGTACAATAACAAATAATTGGCTTGGAGATCTTCTGGTCTACCTTCTGAACTCTATGAAGTATTGTCATGCTCAGCTAATTTGCAAGCCTCTGATTGCTTTTCGAGGCTAGTGTTGAGCCAGGACCCATAGCAACAAGAGGGAGGAAATTAGCGAAACTCCACCAAGGCTCAGCACTTCTCCCTGAGACAAAAAAAACTTGAGAGCTTTTTTTCCCCAAATTGATTTCCATGCCAAAAGCAGGGCCAAAATAATCTAGGGAGCAAGATCTCTGTTAACGGTGCCGTGTACTTTAAAGAGACACTCGCGGCTGCTGGAGTGACCTATTTCAGCCCGAGCACTTCAGAGGAATAAAACATTCTCAGACAGGGAATAATGCACAAGGAATATTCTAATTACCTCTAGATCTACAGAGACCCCAGCAACACTGGACACAGCGGGCAGCAATTATAACCAAGGGTTCAGAAGCAGACACACACACACACACACACACACACTCCATCCCTCACACACACACACACACACAGCACTATACACACACACTTTATTACTAGAAGTACTATGATTACTTCAGTGTTCTGGAGTATCACAAAAGGTCTGATACTTAAAGTGTTGATGAATGATTTGAATGAAAAATCAGTGCTGTGGATGATTCCTGGCTGGTTGCACATGTTCAGGTTTACTGCAGCATTAACACAAAGAAACACGACTTCAACAAATTAAACTAACAGCACTAATGAACTTTCTCACTCAACCTGTACAACTGAGAAAAGCTCTACACACAAGGAGAAAAGAACAAGACAGAGAGAGAAACACACACAGAGTAAGGGTTAGGGAGAAATAGAGAAGTAAACAAAAGAGGAGGACTGAAAGAGAAAGGCAGAGAGACAGAGAGGGAGTGAGAGTGTAAGAGAGAGAGAGAAAGAGAGTGATTGTAGAGGAGAGAAAGAAAGTGTAGAAGAGAGAGAAAGGGAGAGTGCAGAAGAGAAAGAGAGAGAGAGAAAGAAAGGCAGACGGAGAGAGTGTAGAGGAGAGAAACAGAGAGAGAAGAGAAAGAGTGGAGAGAGAATGTGGAGAAAAGAAAGAGTGAGAGAGAGAGAGAGAGAGAGAGAGAGAGAAAGAGAGAGTGTAGAAGCGAGAAAGTGAGTGTAGGAGAAAAAGTTTAAAAGAGAGAAAGTGTAGAAGAGAGAGGCAACGAGAGAGAGAGAAAGGCAGACTTAGAGAATGTAGAGGAGAGTGTGCTGAAAAGAAAGAAAGAAAGAGGGAGAGTCTAGAGGAGAGAAAGAGTGTAGAAGAGTATGTAGAAGACAGAGATATAGGCAGAGACAGAGGGTAGAGAAGAGGAAGAGAGTGTAGATGAGAGGAAGAGTGTAATAGAAAGAAGGAGGGTGTAGGAGAGAGCATGTAGAGAGAGAGAGAGAGAGAGATAAAAAGAGGGAGAGTAGAAGAGAAAGAGTAATAGGAGACAGCGAAAGAGGGAGCGTGTAGGAGAGAGAGAGTGTGTGTAGAAGAGAAATCGAAAGAGAAAGAGAGTGAAGGGGAGATAGAGAGAGAAGAAGAAGAAGCAGAAGCACTCTCTCAGTCCCATCACCCTTCCTATAAAGATCAAAATCTTAGCCTGGGCCCTGGGGTGTCAACAAAAGGAGATGAAGTAAATGATATGCAAATTGAAAAAACAGCGCCACAAATCTACATGCCAACACAGCTTTGCCCTACACATCTGAGCAGGAAAACACATGTTTCTGCTGATTTTTCACACAACACTCTCACTTTTCCCCTCCTTCCCTCCTCACTACCAGCACAACGGCAGCATTTCGTCAGTGGAGGAGTCTGGATACAGACGACGATGATGAACACAGCGGAGGAGGAGGAGGAGGAGGAAGTTTTTTCGGATCTTTTTTTTGAGAGAAGCAGTACAATCATAACAGTCTTATCTCCGCTTCAGAGCTGTCTCAGTGTCTCTCTCTTGGAGAGGGGAGATCAAGAGGGAGGAAACCGGTTATCTGACTCCTCAAGGAGGCCTCGATTTAATGATTTTATCATTTATTAGTTTGATAAGCTACATTTAATGAAAGGAGGATATCACAGATCTAAATTACAGAATAGACATTGTAAGGCTCCCTGAACTTTCCAAGTGGATGGGAGGCTTTGAAATGGAGATATGGGCCGACCCGATAAGGGCGCACACACACAGCCCCAGAGGGGAGCATGGGAGGTCCTCTCACTGTGAAGCTGCTCTCTGCTCTGCATTCACACACACTGTCTGCTATGGTCATTAAGCATGTCCCATATGGTGGAACAGAAGCAACTTTAACCTTACAAACATCACAACAATGTTTGTTTGGCTTAATGTGAGCATGCATTTGGATTTAGACCCTTTTTGGAGATGTGCTGCTAAACTGCTGCTAAACTACACTGAAACAAGATGGTTCTTCCAAGGGTTCTTTAGGTTCCTTGATGAGGAATGTGTTGTAGATGGTTCTATATAGAACCATTTTAAAACTGGTTCTATAGAGCCCTTAAACGGGTTCTGCTAGTTACAGTGTCAAGCTTGTAATAGTAGAAGAACCCTTTTTAGTGAAAAATAGAACCACTTTCAAAAGGCTTCTATATAGAACCATCTATGGCACTTTCCTCATCAATCTGAAGAACCCTTTCATCATGAAAAAAACCTTTTAGGTTCATGTTTCTATATAGAACCATTTTCTTTACTAAAAAACCATTGAAGAACCATCTCTTTTAAGAGTGTGGTATATAAGTTGGATTTGTGAAAACAGTGTGGGATTTTAGGTTTTAACCTCTTAAAACTATCATACTTTTAATGAATGCAAAATGTAAAAAATAAATGTTAAAATTAGAATATATTTTATGATATAATATAAAAACACAGGCTTACAATTAACTTCTGAACTAAAAATGTAGATTTTTGCCCCAGAAAAATCAGAATTTCAGGCTGCACAGCACTAAAGGGACTTTATGGAGGTTCATCTTGCAACTCCGATTTGTGCCACAAGAAGGCACCCATCAGAAGACCAGAAGCTGAGTGCTCAGTTCTATTTGTTTAGGGCTTATGCAAACAGTAAGGTACAGTATTACAACCAACAATGAAAAACGTCACTGCTTTTTCAGTGTCCCTCAATGCTAACTCCAACAGACACCATGACATAACTCTAGCAGAAATTATAATATTAGTAAAACATACAGTACCAGTCAAAAGATTGTACACACCCTCTGGACATTCAGTGCTTTTTCATTATTTAAAAATGTTCTGTATTGTAGATTAACACTAAAGTCATCCAACTATTGAATAAACACATCTGTAATTATTTAGTAAATAAAACAGTGTTAAACAGACCAGAATATGTTTATATGTTACATTCTTCACAGTAGGCACCTCTTACTTAGATGCAGCTTTCTTGGCATTTTCTCAGTCAGCTTTATGAGGTAGTCACCTGGAATGGCTTTCAGTTAACAGCTGTGTCTGGTCAAGAGTTCATGACTTGCATTTCTTGCCTCTTAATGTGTTTGAGACATCAGTTGTGTGTCTACTTTGAAGTAAAATCTAAAATATATTTTGGTTTGTTTAACACTTTTAAGTTTACTACATGATTCACTATGTGTTCACTCAGAGTCTGGATGACTTCAGTATTAATCTACAATGTAGGAAAAATAAATAAATAAGTGACTTTTGACTGCTACTGTATATCATCTAAAAGATTTGTTTATAGTATAATGAGCTTCAGCTTTGCATATTTGTATATGTACTAACAACTGAAAAAGGAAATGATGCTGGACCCGTGGGCGGCTCTGTGGAGTTGGAGAGGGTAAGGAGTTGTGGTTAGTATTGCATTTAGGGTGTGTTTAGGTCACAGTAAGAGCACATGTGAAGGTATTTAGCCCTGAGAAAAAGTCAGTTCAGATGAATGGGTGAAGTCCTTTGCTTCAGGTCGTGGTTAATTCCTTTAGGTGAACTTTAACTTTATAACTATGAGCCCATAGAAGTCAGAAATAAAAGTCAGTACAACTCTTCAGAAACACACTGGAGTCTGGATCAAAAATACTGGGACACATGCTTCTTCCAATATCGAGGCTATTAAAAAGCGTTCTTCCTGCTTTTGTTTGAGCTACTCTCCAAACAAGGCTTTCTCATATATTCTGGAGCATTGCTGTGAGGATCTGATAGTATTCATAATTATTAGTAAGCTCAGGATGTTGGATGGTCACCACCCCACCTCATCTCCAACTCTCAAAAGTACTGGATGGAGCACCATCATTCCAGAAAACACAGTCCCATAGCTCCATAACTCAATGCTGGGGGTTTATACCCTCTAGCCTACAGCTGGTATTAGACATGATGTCAAAAGGTTCCACCATAGAGTCCTATTTTACTGGCAGTACATCTGTGCATTTGTACATCTGATTCAGCAATGGCTGTAACTTAAAGTAGATGAATGCATTCATTAGAAGGGGTGTCCACAAACATATGGACATATAGTGTATGTGTATGCTGTCTTAGTATCAGCATGGGAAAATAGTAAGCAAAGACATTCCTGATGCAAAGTCATGCTGTAAAGCCAGTTCCTCTGAGCTTTGATTACTCAGGAAGAAAAACATCACTGATGTTCTGTGTGAATCCCCCCGGACCACAGCATGAACACTGGCTTCCCCCATCAAATGTGCATTGTCATTAATTTCCCTGTTTATTTCTTCAACATCTGTATCATTTGTCATGGATATCAAAGGGAAATGTGTGTTTGTTTGTGTGTGTGTGTGTGTGTGTGAGAGAGAGAGAGAGAGAGAGAGAGAGAGAGAGAGAGAGA
>BRDA01012349.1:11877-21878 GCA_036984385.1 Crenuchus spilurus | reverse complement strand
CTCCTGGCTCTGGTTCTGAAACACCTCAGCTCAGGTTCTGGTTCCGGCTCAGTAAATCCCCATTAAATGTAATATTTGTGGTGGTAACTTTTTGATTTTCTTGTTACCTGTGCAGTTAAAGTCCTGTTAGACAGCTGTTTTGAATTTCTGTGTTAATGCACTGTTCTAAAAATAATAAATTTTCGTTGTTGTTGATTAATTTTAGTATATTGGTTAATTAGTCCTGGCTTATTTTTTGTTTAGTACTGGTCTGGGCACAGTGTTGATGTTAGTTTATCTGTAAGGCCTCATTTGTTATTTTGGTCTTGACCTGGTCTCGGTGTCCATTGGTCTTGGTCGTGTCACAGTCTCGACCCCTAAATGACTCGGCCTTGGTCTTGGACTCGACTCCACAAAGTCTTGGTCTCGGTCCTCTGTGGTCTCGGGAAGGTCTTGGACTCGGACAGTGCGGTCTTGACTACAACACTAATGGTTACCATTAGTGGTGGTTTCCACCTACCACCAGGTTTCATTACAAGGCAAACAGACTAACAATGAAAACTGAATGTAGAACACAGTGCTGACCTTGACTATCAAAGACACTGAAGTAATATTAATATTAATGGCATTTTTCCCCATAATGCTGTTTAAAGAATGTTCAGTGTGCACGCTTGCGACATGTGTTCAAACACGCAGTATGTACTTATTACATTACAGTATGTCTGTGATTCTGTGATCTGACAGCTGAAAATTCTGTGGGTTTACAATTACTGTAGATCAAATAGCATGTCAGCCAGGCTGCGAAACTCGCTCCCCATCTCATGTTCACTTTTAACATTTCTGATCCACAAAAGCAGCGAGCTAAAATCCGGGACACCTTTACAAGGCGGCATGTATATTTAATGCCTGTTCCTGTTTCATCTCACAGCCTTCGCTTTAGCACAGACAGGCAGCTTCTGCTCATCATCTTGCCGGATCCTTCCGCCAAAGCACTGTTCAGTAACTTGCAGTTACAGCGGAACTCGACGGAGCACTAACTTTGAACAGGCATCGTCACATCTCAATCCTGCTTATACTTCAAAGGTAGGAGGTTTCTCCCTCTCGCTCCCTCCCTCCCTCTCTTCCGCTCTCTGACTATTTTCAATGTAATTTCACTTCACTTGGGTTTTACTTACTCATGGTCTAGAGCAGAGAGGAGAGAGTGATGCAGTTATAATGACTGGTCTGCATGTAATCAGGACAGTGAATTGAGACGAGCCTAATTAAGTAAATGTTCTGCGACTCTTTTGGTGAAGTTTTACAACTCGTCTTGAGTTTTCCTGAATATTCATGGCCTGAAGCTCCAAATGGGAATTACAAACCACTGGACACTTCACCTAACGTGACATCGAAGGACATAAACAATACAATACTACATCCTCTATACAGGAAAACTGCATTGCTCATATGTTGCTCTTTGATGTCTCAGGAGACTTAATGGAGATTCTCCCAACATTCTTTAAAAGAGACTATATGAGACATGAAATTCTTCTGGCCAAAATGAACATTACAGTAGTTCTGTACATCACAACTAAGAAGGAACTTAGTCCTGGATGAGACATGGTTGAGTTCATATTGAGATTCCAGAGTAAATGTGTTATTACCTCAGTAGACCTGAGCATAAGCTGAGACTCTAATGAGATCTATGCTAAAACTCAAGAGGAGATGTGAGATTACTGAAGTCTTAGGAGAAATATCTGAGACATAAGCTTACTGTATGTCTCATTTGTATTTACATCTGATCTCGTTGTATAGGAGAAATGACTGAGATGTAAAAATGATCTGGGCTGTATCTGTATCTCACTACTGCAACAAAACATTTTCAAACATCTCCAAAATGGGACCAGAAGCTTAAATGAAAAATAATAAGACATATTCAAGTTAATTATATATTAATGCCAACCAACAGCAGTTGGATGGGTGGCAGTTGACTATTCCAGATTGTACAGATTGCCAGTCCACACCTGGTGAAGAAACAACCCTTAACAAACCTCCAGTAATGCAAAGGCTCTGTTCCAAATGATATTATGTGTTTTAATGCCAATACAACAGTTGATCATATAAACTTTACAGTATGTGGAGGTTCTTTAACCATTAAACAGTCATTCTGAATCTGCCCATTCATCCATCCATCCATTATCCCACCCACTTAATCCTTATCAGTTAGTCCCCTACCCCCTCACTGGGCGCAGGGCATTACACTATCCCAACTAAGCCCAGAACAGGGCGCCAATTCACTTCACTCTCGTTCTCTGCAGCTGAAACTCTCATTCATGCTTTTATTACTTCACGAATTGATTACTGCAATAGCATTGTTTTTGGTACACATAACAAAATTCTAAATAAACTCCAATACATTCAGAACTCGGCCGCACGTCTCCTTACTCAGACACGCTCTCGTGAACACATCACACCTGTCCTCCAGCAACTTCACTGGCTCCCTGTCGTACAACGCATTCAATTTAAAATTCTTTTATTCACTTACAAAGCCCTCCATAATCAGGCACCTCCCTACATCACCCATCTGCTCCATCACTATACTCCCTCTAGTTTACTTTGCTCCTCAGATGCAAATCTCCTGTCCATACCGTTTAGGACCAAGCATCGTACCTGGGGTGATAGAGCCTTCTCAGTCGCTGCTCCCACCCTGTGGAACTCTCTCCCCAAACATATCCGTGATTCTTCTGATCTCGCCACTTTCAAATCTCTCCTAAAAACTCACCTCTTCAGATCTGCTTTTCATTTATTGTTTTCATGTACCTTCTTTTATTTGTTTTAATCTAATTATCATTTGTACTTGTTGCCTTTTCCTTTATATTTATATGTATTGTTAATTTTATATGCTGTTGTAATTTTTGTATTGTAAAGCGTCTTTGAGTGTCATGAAAAGCGCTATACTAAATAAAATGTATTATAATTATATTATTATTATCCATCGCTAGGTGCACACACACACACACCAACTAACCTCCATGTTTTTTGGACTTTGGGAAGAAACCGGAGACCCTGGATTAAAACCACACAGACATGAGAATATGGAAACTCCATCCAGATGGGAACCCGAACCCAAGACCTCAGTGCTGAGAGGTGAGCATACTAACCACCAAGCAACGTGCCTCCCCCTAAATCTGCCCATATCTTGTGTATTTATACAGCAACTGCAATAAATTTGAACCATTCAAAAATGTGCTGTATAATGCAGAGTGGCTTGGTGGTTAGCATGTTCACCTCTCAGCACTGAGCTCTTGGGTTCAAGTCTCTATCCGGGTGGAGTTTCCATGTTCTCCCCGTGAATGCGTGGGTTTCCTCCCACAGCCCAAAAACATGGAGATCAGGTGAAATGGGTACTCTAAACTGTCCTTGTGTATGTGCTCAGTGACGTATTGGTGCCCTGTCCTGTCTGTAAGATCCTGCCCTGTGCACAGTGAGGCGGTAGGAGACTAACCACGACCTTGATCAGGATTATGCAGATGGATGAAATTGTAATATAAAATCACATGCTTACAATTCACTTTTCAACACGTTGTTGCATTTTATTTCTCATTAATTATTGTATTTTATTTTAGTTGCATTTATCTCTGAAATCTTTTTTTCAGGCTGCACAACACTGAAGGAACATTATGTAAGTTATAAGGATAAGTAGTAAGGATAAGGCACAGTCTATTTGAAGCAAAATCTTTAATTGGAACTAATTTAATCTGCAAAATAGACAGAAGTGAACTGCTGAATAGAAAGAAGTGGGTTGAACATTCGTATGACTCCTCCCCTTTTGCTGTATCTTAGAAAATAAATGAATGAATCTCAATGTAAGCAATAAATGACAAACCTGCCAGCAGAGGTTAACTGCTAAAAGCTCTTTACACTCACACAACTCTCTGGAGCACCATCCATTAAAAGGTTCTTTAGAGAACCTTTGGATATTTTTTTCATTCAAATTTTGTACATAAATATATTTTTTTCTGCAAATATCTAATTATTTGTAATTATTTGTAAATATATAAATATATAAATACTGCAATTTAAAGATCAAGTTTATTCACTAATGTCATGCAATATATCAAGTTTATATTGTTTTAAGGCTGATCAGTATAACTTGATTACTGATTAATATTCAAATAGCATCAATATTAAAATAAAAAAGGTTTAACATGTCACTTTATATGTAATGAATATAAAAAATATGACATTTTAACTTTTTGAAATAAATTATAAATAAAAAATCAATTTTTCACAACATTCAAATTTTTGGAGATGCACAAGTATATGAACAGACATGAATAGTCTTTGAGTTGAGTACACCTCTGAGTAGTCTATTAAAAACACAGACCAATGTTCTTAAATGTTACCAACAGCACAGAGATAAACAAATCCACCACAAAGGAGGGCCTGCGAGGAGGAGAAACACTCTTTTAACAAGGTTTGAAAAACAAACTTTGAATTTCCCTTGATATTACATCAAAGTAGAAAATCTAAAGTAATCACGTCTGGCAGCCTTGAACACTTCAGTAAGGGCCAATCTGAGCCATTTTCCAAAACAAAAATCTGCATATTCCCTTGCAGTGATCACAAGATGGGGATTATGTGACACTGTGTGGAACAATGAAACACTTCTCCCTCCCAGCAAGAGCCATCTAAAGCCCCCACATCTAACCAGCAACACCTTACCTCAAATCCAGACAATGCTTTACCATCAAGGTATTCTTATGTAAATGTTAAAATGTTTGGGGCATCACACTTATTACTGGAACATGGCATCCAGTAAACCAGATGGGGAAACTCACCTGGACTGCTGCCACATAAAAGTCACTGGGCAAGGCCACCAAGATGGGCTCAAATGCAGATAGGAGAGCAGCAGATGGGTCAAAGACAAAGACACAACCTAACTGCTGTGATGACCAGGATTCAAAGTCACTTCCCGGCTGATACTAGCAGGTGCAATGCCACCAAGTGTGGACCTTGAGAAAGCAGCACATCACTGGCTACAAACACACAGTATAAGTGCATTTGTATTTGAGGCATTTAGCAGATGTCCTTATCCAGGGCAACTTACAGTTGGGAATTAGGTGCCTTGCTCAATGGCCTGCCTGGGGGTCAAACCGGCAACCTTCCAGTCACAAGACCAGATTCCTAACCACCAGTCCATGAGAGCAATGGATGGATTCCATCCTCTACATATGCAACGTCACCAAGGGTGAACCTCGGAAAATTCACACACCACTTGAGGAAACCAGAAAGGAGGAGGTCATCTCACCATGGACACACAGTCTGCTGGGAGTTACAGTATGGCAGATCTCTCATGGCTAACATGTAAAATTTCAAGGCAGAAAAGTCAGTGAAGTTTCTGCTTCCAGAGAATAAAAAGCCAGGAATGACCATAGATTGAGGGCTAGACCCTTAGAGAAATATCATTGGTTACCGGCAGAGTCTGTCCTGCACAGGCAATGCCAATGACTCTGCAGCAAAAACATTCTGCGTAAAGCCTATAGGTAAGCCAGTTCCCAGCTGCAGGTAATGCCAGCTGATGACTGCCACTAGCAAATCAGGAGAGAGCCCACCCTCAGTGGACGTACACTTTTTGTACTGTGAAATTAGTGGACTTCCACAAGTTAACCCTGAGAAGTTGCAGTGACAGCCTCCTGAATCCTGAAATTCTGTAGATTTTAAACTTTCTAGATGAGCTGTAGATTTGTGTTTAAATGTAGAAGACAATGTATTAAGATTTGAGTGTTTTCTTGTGCTTTTTGCAGAAATGCGTTTTTTAAATATACGATAGATACCATATATCTTTATTCTGTCATTCTTTGACTTCTGAACTGCAGCTGTGAAGATGTTTCTACAGACTGCTAATGAAATATAAATGTAACTACATTACATTAATAAGGGTGTGTGTGGTACTATGCAGTTAGATATGTAATCATAAAGCCAATATAAAAACATGACTGTGAGGCTGTAGTGTGTAGTATAGACATGAAGGGCAGGTGAATGTTGCAGGAAGAGACTGCAGGCTGCAGGGCAAAGAGCTGGAGAGAGTGAATGGGAGAAGAGGAGGAGCAGGAGGGAGGGTCGGAGGGAGGGAAACAGATTGAGAGGCTGGGGGTGGTACACTTTCTCTGTAGTGGAGGCCTCCCAGACACACACGCACACACTCACCCACACTTGTAGCTTTCAGATCAGCTTTTAAACAGCTCGACCCACTGCAGTGATTGATCTGCTGAACTTAACAGGGTCAGTCCCTTTAGACACACTCACACACACACACACACACACACACACACACACACACACACACACACACACACACACACACACACACACACAAACACAAACACACACAACGCCTATTCCTCAGGAAATCAATACAGTATATTTAAAATGTATTTAACTGGATAATTATACTATCAAAGGATGATGAGCCCTCAAGAGTACATCAAAGAGTTTATCCTGCTTTTGTTCTAGTAACCATCTCCACTGTCCAGGCAAGAATTTTTACTAGATTTTGGAGCATTGCTGCTAGGATTTGATTCTATTCAGTGATGAGTGTTAGTGAGGTCAGGATGTTGGATGATCACCTGCTCAACACATCCCCAATGCATCCCAATGCTCAGTGCTGTGTGTGGGTGGGGGAGTTATATCCCTCTAGGACATGCCTGGCACTTGGCATAATGCCAATAGGTTCATTCTGATCTGCCCCAGGGAGTCCTATTCTATTGATAATACAGGGACTAGAACAGTTGTGTGTGCATTTGTGTCAGTAATGGCTGCTACTTAAAGTATCTGAATGCAGTCAATAGAAGGGGTACAAAGATTTTAAAAATAACAATATCCACCACACTATAACACAATCTTACAAGCTTGTCTGAAAAAGAGGCTAATGTGACAGTGATAAGCAGTTATTTATCCTAAAAAACAGTTCACACTGCTGCACTCAGTCATTTCAAACTTTTAATTGCTGACCACCTCAACTCTGCCACCAACTGTTTTATTTAATAGTTTAAAAAAATCACTTTTAATTTGATCATTTACTTGTTTATTTAAGATGATTACTGGATTACTGTTCCTATTTTTTATTACAACTTTATTTTATTTCACTCATTTTAATTCATTTGACCTCATTTTAGTTTTTTGTTCTTATCTTTTGTTTTAATTGTCTTTTACATTTTTTGCATATTAATTACAATTTAATTTGCTTTATATTTTCTACTGTTTTTATTATTTTTACATGTAACTTTTAATAATAATAAATAATAATAATAATAATAATAATAATAATAATAAATAAATAACTCATATTTATTTATTTATTATTAATAAATAACTACAATTATTTATTGATTGACAACTTATAAGTCCCTTTCTCTGTTTCAGCTCAGCTACATTGTAAATATGGGTCACCCTCAGAGTATTAAGTGTTTAAATAAATGTTTATTGATTGATTGATTGATTGATTGATTATCACAACACTACTTCAAATGTATTTGTATAGTTCCACACTTTTTCAATAAGCAGTTTTACAGAAGCACCCAGTGAGCAAGCCAAAGAAAACATATGCAGGAAAAACTCCTTAAGACGGACCTAAGAGGCAGACGAGGAGCTTTTTCCGGGAGTCAGCAGATGGATGTAGATGTCAACTGTCCAAATGATGACTGAGTAATGTATCTATTATCTGTATAAGGACACAATCACAGGCCATAGCCTGGAACTAAGTGTCTGGAAGAACGTGTGCCTGTTGTTGAATGGGTTTACTAATAACTGGCAGAGGGTGATACAGATACTATACAATCATTTATTAATGCACTATTGATTCGCCTAACAGACAGAGAGAAAGCAAAAAATGAGGGAAAAATAGAATAAAACTCCAGAGATTTGAGTTTGTTATTCAAGCAGCAGCCTTGAATATTATAAATGTTTGTATCTGGTAGATAAAAAGGCTGAGAATTCTTTTTAAAGATAGGTAGTGCTTTCATATTTCAAAGAGAGGTTTTCATGCTATGATTCTCGACGCAACTCTTAAATACCACTTCTTAAATCCCTTGGAAATCTGAACGCTCCTCAGAAACTACATAAAAGAGATGCTAAAAGGGGTTTTAGCACGTAAACGAGGGAGGCGTATCGATTCCCTTTCCACGGTCACGTGCTCTGATCACCTGATGTGTCCCGAGCCGGGCGAGGCCGCTGGGGTTTTGTTTGTTCAGATGGAGGAGCTGAAGCACCAAAAGGCATCAAGGATTATAAGGAAAAATCATCAGCACAAGCTCTTTGATGTCTAAATGAGGCATGTGCAGACCAGACCAGAGACTGTTTCTCCATGGCACATAATCAGACCATGGACTCTTTGGCACAGAAAGTACACACACACACACACACACAGCAGGTCCAGTTGAGAAGACTTCCAGATCAGTCTGGATTCTTCAATGATTTATGAGCAGTGTCTTGGTTTGAAACAGTCCAGTTACAGAACAACCCCCATAAGCCAAATTTAACCACACAAATCAACACAACACAAACAGACAATTACATGTGTTTGTGCTGTGTTGATATATACAGTGTGCATACATGAGAATTTCCTGTAGACTGGGTATTTTGCCATTCAATACACCTGCAAATTCAGCTACTTCCTTCACACTCTGTCACACAGACAGAGATAAGCAGACAAACAAAAACAGTGATGGTTCTGGGCGCTCACAGTAGGACAGGTGTCTAAAAACATGATCCCAAATTTTTAATTTGAAAAATTAGGAATCATCCTTGAACACTGCCCCTCTTGCTGGAAAATATGTAAATACATGCCTGAGAGATAGTGGGTAACACCCCCCACCTCCACCAACCAAGACACCCACCCCACCAATTTTCTTTTTCTTTCACAAACATGTTAAGTGTTATTATTGCTATTGTGTTCACTATTGTTTTGAATTGTATATATTGATGTACATGCTCTGATTTTTTGTCATAAATGTTATTGCTGTAATGCTTTGGCAATACTCATATGTCACTCAATATGTCACACAGTCACGCCAATAAAGCTATTTTGACTGATTGATTGACAGATAAGCCTACATAAGCACAAGGACAGACAGACCAAAACACACATTAAATACCAAGAGGGACAGTGACAGAGAGAGAGAATGAGAGAAAGAGAGAGAGAGAGAGAGAGAGAGAGAGAGAGAGAAAGAGAGAATGAGAGAGAGAGAAAGAGAGAGAGAGAATGAGAGAGAGAATGAGAGAGAGCGAGAGAGAGAGAGCGAGACAGAGTGAGAGAGCGAGAGAGAAAGAATGGTTTTATAAATTGATGTCACAGCAGGACTCACTTATTCAGACTTGTGCTACATGCATACACACTTTTCTTTTCCTACAATACACTCTCCTTCACCTACAGGCTCAACTACAGGCTTCAAAGCTAAAGCAGAGGATTCAATAACTCCTGCGGTTCAAGCCGTGGTTAGATGAAAAGCTGACAGGTTGAAAAAGCAATTTGATCATTAGTGCCTACAAAATCAATCATCCTTAAAACGAAAAAAAGCAGAAAGGCTTTAAAAACACAAAATCTTCCTCTAGTGTAATGGACAACACCGGATGGTTACTTAAATACTAACTTTTTAAGACAGTCCAGTGACGAGCTGTGGAAAAGAACACCCTGTTAACTACACTGACATTAAGAGGATTAAGAAAGTTTCTCTTTACAACTTTCCTCCACAGTTCCACCAGTCCATCTAAAGCTCACCTAGAGAGAGAGAGAGAGAGAGAGAGAGAGACAGAGAGACAGAGAGAGAGAGACAGAGACAGAGAGAGATACACACAGAGCGAGACAGAGAGAGAAAGAAAGAGACAGGGAGAGAGAGAGCGAGACACAGAGGGACAAAGAGAAAGAGAGAGAGACAGAGAGAGACGGGAAGAGAGAGAGAGAGCGAGAAACAGAGGGACAAAGAGAAAGAGAGAGAGAGTGAGAGAAAGAAAGAGAGAGAGAGAGACAGAGAGAGACGGGGAGA